>JADRCD010144876.1:0-15676 GCA_019843815.1 Montemys delectorum
GTCATACAGACCCTACAAGAACACAAATGCCAGCCCAGGCTACTATACCCAGCAAAACTCTCAGTTACCTTAGATGGAGAAAACAAGATATTCCATGACAAAACTAAATTTACACAATATCTTTCCACAAATCCAGGCCTACAAAGGATAATAGATGGAAAACATCAACATAAGGAGCAAAACTACACCCTAGAAGAAGCAAGAAAGTAATCTTTCAACAAATCCACACAAACCTAATTCCACCTCTTACAACAAAAACAATAGGAAGTAACAATTACTTTTTCTTATTATCTTAATATGAAAATTAATATTACCAATATATCCTAATCGATTGAAATTCAAAAATATGAGGAATTAGAAATTTTTTGACTGTCATCCAATGTTCTCTCTAATTTGGTAATTGGGGAAATAGGTCCAATATTATACAATCCATATACATTTTCAGCTTGTTTGTTCGTGACAATGTCTTGCTATGTACAACATAAGGGTCTTGAGATCTTGCTTCTCCTATCTCAGTCTCTCTATTAGTAGTATTGTTTATTTCATGTTTTTACACTATACTATGGTTTTCAGAACAGCTTACATATTTTAAAAGTATTTATATACCCAAAAGAAATGTAGACAATTAAATTGGGAGGAGGTTTGTAAGAGAACATCAAAGAGTAAGACTGAATGCTTTGCTTGATGTTTGTAACTCTTGTATCAAGTTAGCACAGTAAGAGCCAAGATTTTAAGCTCTACTAAATATAAAACGAACAAACAAAAACACTTTATATATTTATGTTCATTTAAGAAAATATTAGTAGTGATGTATTATTTTGAAATATACAGTTAATACATTTGGAGTTATTTAAAATTTATATTGAGAAAAACATAAATTTTCAGTATTGTCATAGACAAGCATCTACATAAGACTGTTAAATTGATTGTTGTTTTATATCAAACAACTTTTATAATACTCATTTTTATTGTTATATTTTATAAATTTTAAAGAATATGATAAAAAAGGATATTGTAGGTATTGAAGGGGGTTCTCTGGAAGGAGTTGGGGTACAAAAGGAAAACAAGAATGTGATTTAATTCTTTTTACTTAAAATATGTTTTTAAATGTTAACAAATTTAGATAAACTGAAATCATGCATCTTTTCTCATAATAATGCAATAAAACAAACAAACAAACAAACAAACAAAAAGTGTATGCCACTGCTGCCCGGCTTCAATCAACTTATTGTTAGCATTCTTTCAGAAAGGCCAAGTGTAAAGCAGTCTACACAAATGTGGGTTTTGGTGGCAGGTAACATCTCTTAAGTAGAAATCCTGTCACTTTGAATACCTGTAGCTCTAAGTGGGAATGTACGTGACTTTCTATATGACTGACTGTAACTGGAGCCACGCCCTTCCGTCTGTGACTTTCTATATGACTGACTGTAACTGGAGCCCACGCCCTTTTGTCCGTCCGTGTGGTCATTGGGTTGGGATGTCCTTCATACCCTCAGGCACTTGAATTATCGCTCTGGAGCTGAAGACACTGTTTGGGAAGATTAGAGGTGTAGCTTGCTGGAGGAAGTGGTCACTCGGGGTCAGCTTTGAGGCTGCAAACCTGGGACTGCCTCTCCTGCTTGTGGTTTGAGATGTGAGTTCTCTCCTGCTCCAGTCGCCACGCCTGCATGCTGTCGTGCTTCTCCTTGAGAAGGGGGATGGGTTTTTACACCTCTGCAACCATAAGCCCCAGATAAACAAACCCTCCGTGCTCCAGGCTGCCTTGGTCAAACAGTGATAGGAAAGTGAGTACTGTAACATGTATTCTCAGCCCTGACACTGGCCACATTTAGGTCAGATAATTCTTTGTTGTGGGATTTTGTTGTCGATTGTTTTGTTTTATGAGACAGAGTCATACTGTGTAGCTCAGGCTAGCCTGGATCTCAAAGCAATCCCCCTGCCTTGGTCTCCTGAGAGTGGGTGTGCCAGGTGTGTGGAAGGTGGGTTGTGTACTGCCAGATGATCAGCAGCAGACGACAGATACCCGGATTGCTTGCCTCCACCCTGACCTCCAGTTATGACAACGAAAACTGTCCTCAGATGTGACAATGTCTCTGGCAGGGCAGGAGAAGAGGGTGTACCTCAATGTATCATTTTTCTTGGTGCCCAACTGGTATTCAGAATAAATGAATTCTCTCTGGAAAAGGCTGTTTTATACCCAGAGTTCACCATCCTGGCTCATCGAAGACTTAGGGCTACTCTACATTACTAACTCTTCAGCCAGGAACATATAACCAGTGATTAAAATGTGTTATACTAGTCTGGTAGCTAACACATACTAATGGAGAAGGAGCTCCCTGAAGTATAATCAGGCTATGTAAATTCCCTAAATATTTGAAAATCTGGAATAAAGTTGAAAAAGAGAATGATGTTCTGACATGCTGCTCAGCTATGATGCCTGAGGACAGGCATCTTGCTACCAACATCTTCATAAGTTCTGCCTCCAGGGAGCTTGCCTCAGCTTTTAAGAAACTGGGGCTGGATCCACCCAAGGTTTGAATTGGCAAAAGGCACCCCGGCGAGGAGCCCCTGGCCAGACTGAGGAAGATTGATTCTAGGACATAAATAGCTGCTACATCATCAAAGCTTCCTGCTTAAGAACGGGCTTTCATGAGAACTCAGTTCATTGTGTGAAAATTCAGATGACTGAACTATAATTAGCTCGATTAGTCAACGTTTTAATTCATAGGATTCTGACTTTGATGTGTTCCTTTCTCACAGAATCAAAGCTAATAATTCTGGAATCATAATTGGGAGCTGAGTGCCAGTGGAACGTGGGGAGTTCCTCGCCTCTGGCTTCTGTGACTGTTGCTCCCTGACCATCCGTGCTCATGAACCTGGTCCAGGTGCCTAGGCCTTACCCTCAGTCCCTAGCTTCGGTGGATTTTTCTTTGGTGTCTTCTGAGTCAAGATGCCCAGGATTTATCCTCCATATACATCGAGTTTGATGTGAAGCCTCACAAGCCTGGGGCTGAGCACAGAAGAGGGGCTGAACATGTGGTCTTTAGACGCTGCTATCAAGCACAGTGACCGAGAACCTCCCTGCTTCTCGAATCACACCTAACTGAAACAACAAATTTAAGTGATTATGTTTCCCCCTTCTCAAACACAAGCACACAAGGTAATTCTGGATAATGGAGTAAGAAGGAGTCTGCTGGGAAAGTCTCAAAAGTATGCCTTGCTTAAAAAACGAGAACAAGCCAGCTGGAGAGATAGCTCAGTGGCTAAGAGCACTGGCTGCTCTTCCAGCGTCTACGTGGCCAACCACAACCATCTGTAACTCCATTGCCAGGGGATCTGACACCCTCTTCTGACCTCCACAGGCACCAGACACACATGTGATACACATACATACATGCAAAGAAAACACTTATACATGTAGAATAAAATTAATTTTAAAGGGAAAAGCAAACATGAAGCCAGCCATCTGCAGTTGGATGTTGTGTTGTCATGTGACATTAGAGCTGTGCCAAGCATGAAATCGGGGCTATCTGGGAATAAAATACACAGATTGAAGCTATAAAACGGGGAGGTGGAAGACACTGACAACAATGTATCGGCCAGCCCTGGAGCTGCAGTACCTCCAGAATTCTCCAGATTTCTCACTAAGTAGACTTAGCCGCCAGCAGAGATCCTGGATGCTCTCCAATGGGAAAGGCTGTCTCAGAAAGATTTCTTTCTCATTCTGCCAGTTTATTATTCATTTATTTTTGAGGTTGTTTCCGCTTTGCCTTTGTCTTGCTGTTGATGTTTTGTTCTTTTCTTTTTGCTTCTGAGACAGGATCTCATTATATAGCCCAGACTGGCTTGAACTGATGATTCTCTGGTCTCAGACCCCCGTATGCTGAAACTGGAGGTATGTGCCACCCTGGGCTACTAGATTCTGTTTCTCATAGCTGACAGCATTCTGATGGGCAGAAGTGATTAACAGGATCTTTTTGTATAGGCTCGTGTGGAGATGCTTCCTACTGGGAACTCTAATGTAACTTCTACGTGGAAGCACTTCCTATTGGGAACTCTAGTGCAATGTTGCTTACTAAACACCTATCTTGTGTATCAGGACCCTAGAAACACTGATTTTAAAACATTTGATAAAATGATGCTCATTGCCTGAATTCTACAGATCGGGAAGTTAAGGCTCTGAGAGCACTAACACACTTGTATAAGTCCCCTGGTTGTGTAGGGCAGCACAGATCAAACTTGGTTTTTGTCTTCCTGTGGACTGGTGAGATGCAGTGTGAGCCTCTCTCTCGACGCTGAGCAGTAATAGTGACTTGCATACATCCACCTGATGGTGAGTGGTGACAACTGCTTATTCTACGGGGCACTGTCCTGCTGAGGAAGGTTAGGTAAATTTAGTGCATTTCCAATGGAGGGCATTTCAACCTCCAGGGGTCTTTTCAGGACCTAGTCCCATCTTAACTTACATTGCTTCTGTAGTTGGTTGGTGGCACAGGATAGGAGGAATGAAGAGCAGAATTGTCACTTTCTGAATCTGACTGGCTGGGTAGTAAAGGCACTGTCCCCCTCCAAAGCAGATATCCACAGAGGTCCTGGGTGCTGCTACAGAGAGCAGGAAAGGGGGATGGGAAACGCCTTCAGGTGGTTTTACTTTGGGGCTCCTAAGAACAGTGCCACAGCATGTAGAAAGTCCAGAAACTAATAGAAGGCACCTTCACACAAGCTTCAAGGTGGGAAAGCCTGACTCTCACCTGCATAGCAAAGTCTTCAGACAAAGATCAAAAAGCAGCTTTGCTTCCAGCATTTGCCTGGCTCTTCCTCACTCTTGCTCTGCTTCTGACATTTCTCTGCAAAAGACAAAGCATGGTGCCTATTGACATCCTCAAAGGGCAGTGGTGGGCCTTTGGTCCCATTCTGATCTTGAGCTGCTCTAGAGAGTACTGGTCTAGGTGAGGGCTTTGGAAGTTGTTGGGGACTGAGTTTTCTTTGCCACAGACCCTGCAGTACACTTGTGGGGAAAGTATTCATCAGGATATTGCCTCTCCTTGTATGCCCCTGGCTAGGGAAATTAACAAATCCCACACTGTTCCCAATACTGTTCTTCCCTTGTAAAATATTAAGTGTTGTCGACCATAAAATCCTGGGGGTGAGTGTTACCATCTGCTTACTCTGCAATCTTATGGTTGTTGGGTAGAAGACTGGAGACCCTTGAGGATCAGCTCCAGTGTTCCCACCCACATACACCTGTTTTTTCTCCAACTTCCACTGGTCTCATAAAATGAGTTGTCACCTGCTGGCTGGTGTCTTCACATTCTCTGAGGCACTGTGAAGAATGGAGAAGCAGGTATCTTCCCCAACAGAAAAGTCCACAAGAGTGAGAGAAGATCCAAGAATGGAGATTCATGGCAGTCCACGATATTTTTGGTGCAGGAAATCTGCAGAAGCCAAAGAAAACACTCACGATGTCAATGTGAAGAATGTCCTGCTTTGCTGAAGGTGGCTGAGAAGCCAGCATAGATAGGGTGGAGATCATGTCAGAGATGGTGAGCCCAGACTGGGGGAATGGCTGGGGCTGAAACAACAATGAGTCACGTTGAGGCGATAACAGAAGGAGACATCTACTGATGGTTCTCAAAAGAACGTTAGCTGAGAGGAGTGGAAGAGGGATGGACAATGACGAGAATTTAAAACACTTGAGCATCTTTGACACGGAGGAGAATATTCCCATGGAGACGTAAGGAAGCAATGCAGGAAGCAGATATCACACATGCGGGGCGGGGGGGCCCTTTGGGAGGGAATCAGAGAACATCAGTGTCATTTTTTCGTTTGTTTGTTTCATGAGTGTTTAGTTACTTGTTTACTAATTTAGTGCTGGGGATTATGAATAATACTACTACTTGTGAGGTAAGTGATTTACCATGGAGTTACAGCCCAGTGTTTACTGTGAGCTCCAACACAGCTGTATTTGTTCTATTCCTCTAACAGACATCTATTCTATGTGTGGTGGTTTGAATAGGTTTGGCCCCCATAGACTCATGGGTTTGAATGCTTAGCCATAGGGAGTGGCACTATTAGAAGGAATGGCTTTATTGAAGGAGATGTGGCCTTGATAGTGGAAATGTGTCACTGTAGGGGCAGGCTTTGAAGTCTCCTATGCTCAAGTTACACCCAGTGAGACACACAGTTCTCCTTGCCACCTTTAGATCAAAGATATAGAGTTCTTGGGTCCTCCAGTGCCATGTTGGCCTGGACGCTGCCATGCTTCCTACCTGCATGATAATGGACTGAACCTCTGAAACTGTAATCCAGCCCCAACTAAATATTGTCTTGTGCAGAGTTGCTGTTGTATGGTGTCTCTTCACAGTAGTAAAAGCCAAACTAAGACATATGTCCCTCAAAGAGCTGTCTAGTTCAAGAGGAAGACAAGAGGTCTCACTAGGATCCTTTCCTCCCATGCTTTTAGCCTTCTTCTCCTGGGCCAACAAGCTGTGTCAATCTGCTCCAGTACACACTATCTGGCTTTCCAAAGCTCCCTGGCTATGCATCCACCTCTTCATCTTCAAGGGTTAAAATGTTTATGTCAGATCTCCTTTAACAATATAGCCCTTAATATAAGCTCAAAACTGCATTATCTCTCCTTAGGATTGCGGAGACACAAACAAGAAAATGTTAGCCAGAGGCTAAGAAACTGTCCAGGTTCATACAGCACATGTAATTAGTCCTTCTGCATGCCGGGAAGTGGAAGGATTGGGGCTTGGATTCAGATGACATAATTGTAGAGCCCACTCCTTTAATTTCTGCACATTCTGCTTCTTTCGTATAAGTCTGCTTGGAAGAGGCTCTGTTAACCTGCAGACTCACTAGTGCGGCAGTTCTCAGACTTCCTAATGCTACGACCCTTTAACACAGTTCTTCATGTTGTGATGACCCCACCCATCCATAACATTATCTTTGTTGCTACTTCATAACTGTAATTTTACTACTGTTATGAATCATAATGTAGATAATTATGTTTTCCGATGGTTTTAGAAGACCCCTGTGAAAGGATCATTTGACCCCTTCAAAGAGTTTGAGACCCACAGGTTGAGAACTGTTGCACTAGTGGCTCGTCTTGGTCCAGGACACTCCAAGTTTAAGGGCTAACCTCATTGTGCAATGACTCACACATGCAGCAATTGTCCTCCAGTCTTCAAATGACAGGTCACCTTGATCCACCAGAGCTGGGCAGGAAACAGATGGGACTCTCAAATTGGGTAATTTGAAGAGAGTTGAATAAAGAGGCCATTTACAAAGGTGTGGGCAGGATGTGGGGAATCCACAGCTACTTGACCACCCCTGGGCCTGCAGTGGGGAGAGGAGGTGCGGTCATCACAGCCTGCAGAGTGTGTCCTGCATGTCTAGGGACACCTCACAGCAGTTGTGACCACAAGCCACAGAGACAGCCTTAGGCTGCAACACCTCAGTTCTGCGTGTGACCTTTTCTCTTTACCCAGGTATATTAGTCAGGGTTCTGTAGAGTCACAGAACTTATGGTAGTCTCTATGTAGTAAAGGAATTTATTGATGACTTACAGTCTGTAGTCCAACTCCCAACAATCAACTCTCAACAATGGTCGGCAGCAGCTGTGAATGGAAGTCGGAGGATCCAGAAGTTGCTCAGTCTCACAAGGCAAGCAGGCAAAGCAGAGCGAGCCTTCCTTTGTCCAATGTCCTTATATAGGTCTCCAGCAAAAGGTGTGGCCCAGATTAAAGGTGTGTGCCACCACACCTTTAACCTCAGATGACCTTGCTTGAACTCATAGATCTTCCAATCTTAATCTTCTGGGATTCATAGCCACTATGCCACCACACCTTTAATCCCAGATGATCTTGAACTCATAGAGCTTTCTATGTTAATCCTATGGGATTCTTAGCCACTATTCTTCAAGGTCTCCATGCCAAGATTCAGGTCGGAAACTTGTATCTCTCAGCCTCCAGATTAGGGCCACAGGTGAGCCTTCTAATTCTGGATTGTAGTTCATTTCAGATAGAGTCAAGTTGACAACCAGGAATAGCCACCACACTAGGATTCCCCTCTGAGTACAATTGTTTGTGACTCTTGTAGCTGGCACCATATTCACAATACAGCTGAAGATAGTCTTGAACTCTTGGTCCCCCTGCCTCAACATAGCAAGTGCTGGGATTACAGCTGTTACATGCCAACCATACCTGACTACCTGGGCTCAAGTGCCTGTCTCTTAGGTGCTATGCTACCCTGGGAAAATTAATTTAACCTCTCCATGAATTTATTTCCTTGTGTGTCAAGAGGAAATAATTGAACCTGTGCCCCAGTTGTAGAGAGTTTGCCTAGCACGCACAGGGCTCTGGGCACAACTCCTAGCTCTGTAAATAAATAAATGAAAGTGCAAATAAATAAAAGTGGGAGCAATAACAGCCTTAGAGCAACAGTGATATCTTACTTATAATTTATTATGAATGAGCGTTTGCACACACACACACACACATATATATATATATATATATATATATATATATATATATATATACCATGTGCATACCTGGTACCCTTGGAGGGCTGAAGAGGGTGTTGTTGGATTCCCTGGAACTAGAGTTAAAGATAGTTGTGAACTTCCATGTGGATGCTGGGAACTGAACCTGGGTCTCTTCCAATAGCAACTAATGCTCTTAACCGCTGAGCTATCTCTCTAGCGTACTGGATTTTTATCTTACAGTAAAAACACAGAGCATATGGTACTGAGTAAATGCTATATCCTTTCTTTTCTTCTTTCACTATCTCTTTCAGGTAAATGTTTGGGGCTAGGGTCCTACAGTTTGCACACCACCCACCATATGTGTTCCACAAATATTGCTTGCCTGGTGGCTAAAGACCTTTTGCCTCGAAACTGGTAAATGATTCCCAACTTATCATTGGAGACTGTAACTGGCTCCCATGGCTTTAAAAGTTCTTGCTGCGTTATGGACATTGCTCAGGATTGCAGACATTGCTTGGGACTGCAAGCCACGTTAGCAGAGCGACTGCAGTATGCTTTATGATGCTGAACATTATGATGCTCGTGTTGTTATTTATGTTCATCTTTTATTAAACAATTGAAAAGCTTTCCTTTCAAAGTCAGGGCCTTGCACTAGTTTGTTGCCCAGAGTGCCAACAAAACAGTTTTTCAAAAGTATTTTTGTTTTTGTTTTTTATTTGTTTGGCTTTTTGAGACAGGGTTTCTCTGTGTAGTCCTGGCTGTCCTGGAACTCACTCTGTAGACCAGACTGGCCTCGAACTCAGAAATCCACCTGCCTCTGCCTCCCAAGTGCTGGGATTAAAGGCGTGCGCCACCACCACCCGGTTCAAAAGTATTTTTAAACGTCAAGTACCCACAAAAAAAGTTTTTACAGTTGGCTCTCTCTCCATTTGCCCTTCCCTGTGCTTAGGAGGAGCCTGAGTCGAAGCCAGACTCTTGTCAGCAGGCCTTAGAAAAGGTGATGCTCACTGGTGGGAAGGGCTGGGCTCCCCTCTCCCTAGTCCCAGGTGTAGGCACCCCAATGAAGTCTAAATGCTGCTCTGAACCCATACCTAGAGTGTGCAGAGTCTTGCTGACCAGCTCCAAACCCACAGTCTGACTTCCGAGCAAGAAGCGCCTCGTCTCACCTCTCAACTTCCCTTGAAGCTCCAGAAAACCAACAGGGCTCTGCTGTTGCCAGGGCCCTGTCCCAAAGCACCATCTATTTGGTTGGTTGGTTGGTTGGTTGGTTGGTTGGTTGGTTGGTCAGTTGGTTTGTTGTTGTTTTCTGAGACCAGATTCTCTTTGTGGCACTAGTTGTTCTGGAACTCTGCTCTATAGACCAGGCTGGACTCTAACTCACCGAGACCCATCTGCGTGTGTCTCTGCCTGGTCCAAACCCCAACCCTAACTCCAAATTGCTTGGAGGCAGACACGAAAGCAAAATAGAAGGGAACAGTTTTCCAAGCCATTTGCCCTACAGTCCACTCTTCTGTTGTGCTGGGTCTCTTAACCACTTGTCTGTTCTATGCATGAAAAAAGAAAAAAAAAAGGAAAACAAATACTCCATGTCTATAAATCCTTATAGGCTCAAAGATCCATGGTGGCAGGAACCGTATTTCTCCTGTTTTTATAAGCTGTACTGTTGGCCAAGGAGTTGAGTCAGGTTCAGAGCTCAATAAATGGGCATGGCAACTGAATTCCGTATCCCTTCTCTTCCTGCCTACAGGGAAGCCACCCATCCCTTTGGGGTGGCGTGATTACTCCAATGGACTGCAAGCTACTTCAGGGAGGGACTTTGGACTCTCTGGGAGGTGTTTTGGGTGGTCATAGCAGCAGCTTGTTAAAGGACAAGACAGAGAGGACGAACAGGCACTTTTTAGAAACCTGAAAGCTCGTTATTTTTATTTATTTTATTTTTTTAAAGATTATTTATTTATTTATTTATTTATTGTTTATTATTTTTGTAAAGACTGTAGCTGTCTTCAGACACACCAGAAGAGGGCGTCAGATCTCATTATGGATGGTTGTGAGCCATCATGTGGTGGCTGGGATCCGAACTCAGGACCTTCAGAAGAGCAGTCAGTGCTCTTAACTGCTGAGCCACCTCTCCAGCCCAAGGCTCGTTATTTTTAACACCACAGAGTTTTTTCTTTTCAGACCTCTTGCAAAGGGTTGCATAACTGAGGAGTTCTTATTTACTTTTAAAATACTAATAGCTATTACTATTTGAGACAGGACCTCATCTAGCCCAGCCTTCTGCCTCCAACTCCGGATGCTGGAATTCCAGGTATGCGCTACAAGGGTTGACTATCATTGTTTCTATTATTGTTTCCACGTGAAGGATTGGACCTAGGACCCCAAGCTTAGAACTATATCTGCCCCCACCCCCTCCTGTGTAGCCCTGACTGTCCTGGAACTCATTCTGTAGAGAATGCTAACCTCAAACTCACAGTGATCTGCCTGCCTCTGCAAGGATTAAAGGTGTGCCTCAGCACCTCCTGTCTCTGCCTCATTTTTTAAACTTTTCATTTTAAGACAGTCTTGCTAAGTTGAGAAGGCCAGTTTCCAACTCTCTTTATCGCCCATATAAACTTTGATTTTCCAATATGGCTTTAGCCTCCAGCATAACTGGGATTACAGGCCTGTACACAATGCTCAGCATCTGAGGAATTTGTTTATTTTGCTTCTTTAACAGTCACAGACAAGCTCTCAGCCTCACTAAAGGGAAAGGATGGGTTGAGGCTCCTGGGTGTGGCCTGCAAAGGGCCTCCTGACGTCTAAACTCCAGGTGTCTCCTAGGGACAAGAATCAGGACACAGCTAGACTAAATTGCCTCCTTTCCTTTTCCCTCCAAATTTCAAAACCTAAATGCTTTCTTGCTGAATACTATATAAATAAAGGGGAAGACAAGCAAAAAGATGCCTGTGCCTCTGAGAAGGGTCGCCACTGTAACATGTAGTTTCCGTCTCTCTTCAATTAAGGCCACTCACGTTCCGGCTCCAAAATGAAAATGACCCCAAATGTCCACAGCACAGACCCACGCACAATTTCCCCATCTCCTAAAGATGAAATTACAAATGCTTGCAAATAAGTACTCCCTACAGCAAAGTCTCTTTATCAAAAAGGACACCACACTTGTCCCGATGCCCATGTGAAGGGCCTTTGGCCAAACGAATGAGAAATCATTGGCCCGATTAACATCCTGTGATCTTAGATCTAAAAATGACCCGGAACCGGGTAAACAAGATGACGTCAGTGTTCTGGGCGGGCAGCGGTTCTCCACTGCCACCTGGAGGGCAGTGTGGTACACGTCTCACGAATTGTTTGCTAGTTTAAAAAAAAAAGTTTGGACTAAAATGTTTGTAGGAACAGGGCCTTCATAGAGGGTCAATCTTGATTAAAAAATAATAATAATAATTCTCAGACTCTACAAGGAGCCAGCGGTCTGGCTTGGCTCATGACAAAGGCCATCCAATTTTCTGTGCAGCTTCAGTTCTCCTTGGGACTTGGGGGGGAGGGGAGGGAGTATTGTGGTTCTAATTTATTTTCCTGTCAGGCTAATGTGAGAAAGAGGCTGCCCAGCTTTCTGCATTACACAACTGGCATGCTGGGAGATGCCCCAGAAATGTGCTGGGGGCGGGAAAAGGTCAGAAACACATTACTATTTCCCTTAGAAGACCATCCACAAAAAGAAGATGAAGGGTGAATTTTAACTTAATAAAAACAAAAGCAAGACTGGCTCTCCTTTCAGATTAGTTCATTTGCTTGGAGTGTTACCAACTACCTCAACATATCAGTAGCTGAGGACAAGCATCTACTCTTTCCTTGCTAGGGGGTATGAACATCTGCTGTGACCTGACCAGTTAGGCAGGACTCCAAGCTCAAGGTCCTACACAGGCTGACTCAAAGTGCTTCCGTTCTTGCAAAGAAACCAGAAAGAAAGTTTGTCCCACTTCTGAGGGTCCAGTGTTCAAGGCCCAGGTCAACCCAGGCAAAACCAAAAGGACACCCCTAGCCTCCTATCATCTAATGTGTGGGACAAGGAAAGGATGCTGTGTGAAGTCCCATGGCCAAGTGTGGCCATGCATAGTTCTGCAGAGAGGGAGGAAGGGATAGCAGGTAACTGTATGTGTTGTTAAAATAGTAAATGTAACATTATAAAAGGCTTTATTCCTGCCTCCCTCTCGTCTTCCCTTCTTTCCAGCCTTCCTTTTGTTTTTGAGACAGTTTTACTCTGTTGGCCTGGGTTAACCTGGAACTCATTATGTGGTCCAGGATGGCCTTGAACACCTATCTCAGCCTCCTCTATTGAGGACTGGGATTGAAAGCTCCAGTGACCACACTCAGCTCTTTTACTTTCACTTTTTCTTTTTCTTCTTCCTTCCTTCCTTCCTTTCTTTTTTTTCTTTTTTTTTTTTTTCTAACTTTCATTTTTTCAAAGAACTTTAAGTCAGGCATGAAAGTATAATCTGGCCATTTAGGCTAGCTCGAGCAACTTGGCGAGCCCCTCTTCCAGAGTGAAACACATAGGCATGAGAATGTCAGCTGGTGGCAGACCACATGCCTGGCATGTTCTGTTCCCTAAGTCCCTTCCCCAGCACCCCAAGTAAGCAACTTTAATCCCCACGGTGTGAAAAGGTTTCCTTCCAGGCTTGAATGGGTTACATGATTACATACTTACATCGATATTTTCATGGGATACACGGATGGGGCTTTGCCAGCATCTAAAGCACACCCCTAACCTCAGAGGCTTATTGCAATGAGACACAATTTGTCTTCAAACCAAGTACCACGTAGGACAGTCATGGAGCATCAGGGCCAGAGCTAAAAGAGGAGCCACCACTGTGACTACTCCATCTGGATCTCCCAGACAGCATGAGAGTGAAAGGGCTTAGTGGACAGAACAGCTCAAAAGGGACCAGTGTCTCTCTTCCCACAGCCCTTCCTTCAGAAGTGGGGGATGACTCACGAACTTCGAGGAAGCTAGAAGGAAACAATACAGGATTTGTGGCTTCTTGTGCCAAATTCATGTTGATAGGAAGGCTGGGACAGTTGGCAGTACATCAGCCTGGGTATGGTGAGCCACACCTGCCTGCCCAGAATGCAGGAGGCTGGGCAGGAGGATTAGGAGGCTTGCCTGGACCAATAGAAAGTCTCTATGTCAATTAATAAAAGAAGATAACTGGCAATATTTAATGATGTTTGCCACATTTTATATTTGTTTGTTTCTATTTCATTTTACTCTTTTAAGACTGGGTTTGTTATGTTTGTCATTTTTTGTTTGTTTGTTTTTGTTTTTTTCAAGACAAGGTTTCTTTATGTAATGTTAGCTGTCCTAGAACTAGCTCTTTAGAGGGTCAGGCTGGCCTAGAACTCACTGCCTCCCCAGCACTGGGATTAAAGGTGTGCGCCACTACCCGGCCACCTCCACTGCAAGCATTGTTTGACAGTTTTTTGCTTGTTTGTTTGTTTTATTGTTCTTTGTTGTTTTTGTTTTTTTTTTTTCATTTCCTCCTGCTTTCTCACCAGAGGTCTGAAGGTCAGATGTAGAGAGCCATAGCAGCATTCGCCATTACAAGATGGCGCCGATATCCGCAGCCAAACCCAGTAAACAAGCTGAAAGCGCATGTGCAGGAGGAGTGTGCGCGCCAAGTCACGGCCCATCCCGGGGCATCATATAGGGTGATGACCGAGCAGCCAATCAGAGAGGTACACGCCACCTCGGAGTGTATTTAAGCAGTGCCTTTCCGGGACTCCGGGTCTTCCTCTTGAAGAGGCAATAAACGCTTGCTGCAGAAGGATCCTGGTGTTCACGTGTGTTCTTGCTGGCGAGACGATTGCGCGGAACAGTCAGACATGAAGACTGGAGGGTCTGATGGTTAAATTCGGGTCACGGGAGGTTCAACTTGCAAGGTCCAAGAATTCTGACATGAAGCAGCTTCCTCTTTCCAAATGTACCTCTTCCCTTTGAAACTCTTCAGTGACTTTTCATGGTCCCCAGACAGTAGTCTTCTCTAAGAGACCTACCTGTGTAGCCCCTTCCTCAAAGCCCTACTCCTCTTCCTCAGAGAAATCCAGACTACATTTAGAGCCCTTTGTTCACTGAACAGATATTCCACCTGCCAAGCCCTGCCTGTGCCAGATGGGGAACACACAATACTGAGCAAAGCCACACCCACCTCCTGAAGCAGCGTTTGATGGAGAATTCAGGTTGGAGGAGAGATGCCAATCAAAAACTCCAAACAGGGGCTAGAGAAGTGGCCAGGAAAGTTAAGTGTTCAATTGCTCCCCGAGAGGACTAGGGTTCAATTTTAAGTGTCCATGTCAGGCAAATCAAAGTTCTCGTAATTCCAGTTTCTGCATGCACGAGGTATACACAAATGAATGCAAACATAGAGACATTCACACATGTGAAAATAAATCTAAAAAAATCCCCTCCAAATAGGGCTGTGGATGGAGTTCTGTTGGAAGAGCGCTTGCCCAGCACCCTTGAAGCTCCAGGTTTGCTGAATAAATTGGGTGTGGTGATGACAGCTGTAGTCCCAGCCGTTGAACCAAGGACACTAAAGGATCAGAAATGTAAAGTCATCCTATCAACAGGTTTCTGACACTCACCAAGGCCAGGGTCTTGGGATTAACCCCGTGTCCCTAGCAAGGTGGTATATCACTCCTTCCGGACGGATAGGCTGGAGGTCACAGCTCAGCTACTGCGCATTCAGGCTGGACTGAGGAGTTGAGAGCTCCTCTCTGAAGTCACCTGCTTCTTCCAAGGGAAGGGAAGATGGCACAGACCAGAGCTGCGTGGTATTGGTGCCTAATGACAAACATTGTTTTCTGTATTCACTGTCACTGGCTTGAGCTATGACCTCTTGTGTTCAATGATTATAAGATCCTGATCCATGTCTGGTGTAATTGATAACATCCTTGGGGTCACAGCCTGTCCCCAACAAGCCAATTTCAGATACCCATGCTTCATAAACTAATTAAAACAACCAAATTAATAGTTAGAAGAAAAAAAAGGAAAAAAATCTATTCTATGTGGTCACACTAGGAAGGACAGAGACCCAGCCACCTCCCCAAGCCCATCTCTGGGGCCCTGAAGTAAGGTTAGCCGCCTCCCCGAGCCCATCTCTGGGGCCCTGAAGTAAGGTTAGCCGCCTCCCC
>JADRCD010144877.1:2959-25764 GCA_019843815.1 Montemys delectorum
CCAAAAAAAAAAAAAAAAAAAAAAAAAAAAAAGAAAAAAGAAAAAAAGAAGGTCTGTCGGATTGTATACTTCCTAATCAACACCTTTTCCCCAATTTCCACTAGAACCGTCTTTTAAATGCTTATTATGTGTGTAATGAGATCATTCATTCATTCAAAAAATAGTATGCAAATATTTTCTACCCACCAAAGTCTCTTTTTTGTTTTCTTCTAAGCAAGCAAGAAGTATGTAATCTCAAATATCATGGAGACTTTTTAACTAAAAAAAAGTACACTAAAAATAAGTACAAAATATAATGTTATAGAAACTTTTAAAACATAAAATAAACTTGTCCAGTAAAATGAACACTAGAGTGGCTATTAGATTTGTGGACTTGGAAAGCCTTAAGAATGCCTCTTTGTATATATTACATTTGACAAAATAATATGGATATGTCAAATAATAAAGTTCTCTCTTCTCAAACCCAAGAAGCTTTGTAGTCATGATCTGCCCATGCAGAGTACTCTATACTACTGCTGCGTCACTGACAATGTCACACATAAGTTCTATAAGAGTGTTCCATAGCTGTAAATAAAAATGATTAACTCAAGCTGGGAACTCCAATTTCTTTCCAAAGTGTTCTTTCATTTACTACAACTGTTTAGGATTGACTTCCTTGGATGAACAGTGCATCTCCAAGTTCCTTTACTCTAAGATGTCTCTTTTTTAAAAAAAAAATATACATAAGCATGTCAAAACTTTCCAACTTGTAGCATAGCAAAACAGTACATTTGTTTTACCAGGCTCATAGAATCGTCATATATATGTATACACAAATATATACATTATGTGTCACTAGTAGATGCAAATATTGCAACAAAAGAAAGCCACACACTGAATCCCCTAGACTTTTAAAGGTTGAGACCAAATATCAATAAGGACAGAAGTATAAATAAAAGCATGGCTATACTAAATATCAATAATTATAACTGAACTAAGTATTCTAATGAAAACATGACAATAATAAAAATAATATGCTATTTACAAAAATATATAAATCATCAAAGCACTTTAAGCTGAAAGAAAGAGAATATACACAGGAAAGTGAAGCTTTTAAATTCTGAGTGTCAGAGAAATCTTAATTGAAAGTAAAAGAGTATTAGAAATAAAGTTGGATATTCTAGAAGGTAAAAGATTATCCCACACAATCCATATAAAATAAATACATAAAATGTTAACATATGTTCCTAATGTCACTGGCTCAAAAATATTTAAAAATATGGTAGAATGAATAAAATAATTAATGAACTAAAATAAAGAAAACATTTTTCTAATATAAAAAATATGGTAGAATCATGAAACTGTATGCATACATATACATATTTTACATACATATCTATACAGATATGAATGCATACATTCAGTTGGATGAAGCACAACTTCAAATTTACTACTCCCTAGCCACCGTGGTCTGACTAATGAAGACACTTGACCTTGACAAATGAATTATTTTTACCTCTTTCTTTAAAAAAAAAATAGCCCAGTTTAGGAAGCTAGACTCCATATAGCACCAGCTGTCCTCCCACATTCTTTCCCCAACACAGTGTCTGGTGGCTCCACTAAATTAATATTGAACAAGTATGTAAAAACATGAGTGAGCCAGCTAAAGCAATAGCCATTATAACATACTTCAGTCCACTTGTCTCTGTGCAGCATCCATCTCTGTTTTTGCTTCCTCAAATCCCTTCTGAAGGGAGGGGGACTTCTACTATAACTCTCCATTTTGTTTCTACTATCTAAAATAATGTTACATATAAATTAATTCACCTAGAGTAGCAGAGACAGGAGGTGACAAGCTAACATAATTCAAAAACTAAAGATCTATCTAGAAACTGAAATAATAATGGAAGTTTGAAAATTATTAGATTAAGTCATATGAGGATTTCTTAATGTAATTTACTCATGAATGAGTAAAACAAAGATAAACAAGAAAATTGCAAATACATGTAAAATAGGAACAATGTGACTATCCAGTCTTGATCTAGCTAAAAACTTATAAGATTAACTTGAAAGTCTATTCAAATTTTTTCTTTAGAGATGTTTTCTTTATTTATAATATCTGCTTTCCCAGGTTTCCCTCCAAAATAAAATAAAATAAAATAACAAAAACTAAAACAAACCCTGTTTCCTCCCCCCTACCCTTGTTAACCACCCCACTCCCTCCTGCTTACTGGCCCTGGCACCAACCAAAGAGTCTATTCAAATTTATAACATTACAATATCTGTTTCTTGCAACCCCACCCTTATATAAAATAGCTTCCTTGTGTTGTAATGCAATATATTTAATATGTACATGTATAATGAAGTTCATATCTAGAAAGGAAGTTAGTAATATATAGACTTAAGAAAAATCTAATCAGATGCCTATTTCTGTAATTAAACTTTTAAATGTATAATGCCAATCCATTGTTTGCATTATTTGCTGCTGCTTCTGAAACAGAAATTGCACAAACTACAAATCCAGACATATTTACTCTCTGGATCTTCATAGAAAAGGTTTTCCAAACTTAGTATATGGATTTTATTAGTTTTGTCAGTACATAATTACATTCAGTGAGCTTCCCCACACATCAAAATTAAATTGAAATAAAATGAGTTTTTATCGTACAAAAAGGGAAGAAATACTTTATTTTTATTTGTGATGTCAAATTTATTATTTGATATGTATCAAGTGATATTTTAATACATATTTGGAAGAATAATGCAACAGAAACAAATTTGTTTTGGAGGTGCAGTCAGAAGTTCACATGTCTCACTAACACAGAGAAAAGACAATATAAAGAAATATTAAGCACTAAAAGAAATGAACGATGACTTGGACACGTTCCAGAGATAACAAGTGAAAGAAGCAGTTACAAACTTTTGCCTACAGCACTGTATGTGGTACAGGAATGCAGATAATCAGGAGAGCTCGGCTCCATGCTGAAACCTGGACCTCCTTGTCCTGGAATAACATGGCAGCTGACAAGAAACCTGTGAGTTCAGCCTAACTCTGTCTGAAAGAATGTCCTCTACCTTGGAGTGTGGAGAGGCCAGAGCAGCTCTTTTTAGGTGTCAGCTCCTGGTAAGTGATTACCTCTGAGAAAGTGGCCTGAGGATGATGCTGACCTTTCTTCATTTAATAATAATTAAAGATAAAGCAGAAAAGAGTCTGCCTTGCCCCTCCATGCTCCGTGAGTTCACTCCTGCACCCTCTGTAGCTGAAGGTTTACACTCTACCTGCCAGCACCATCCCCATGTTCCAACCCAAGTTTCCAAGTTTCGTAACACTTACAAAGAGTCTATATGCAGATTCAAAATCTGGCAGGTTGATATTGTAAACATTTGTAAGAACAGATTTACAGAGAACATAAAAATACGTTTTATGAATTTCTTAGTGGTTTCAACTGAAATGTAGCGCTTTTTTTTTCCTGAGAAAAGATTAAAATTTTGAGACATCCACTCACTACTTCTTACAATCCAAGTTGGTACTATCAACCAAATTAATTTTAAAATATTGAAGATGAACTGTGAATATGATTTCTATCTTCCTGTTAGACTGTGAAAGGTAGTCTGTGTTCTGGTTGAGTGAGGCTTACTCCAGAGACTCATTAGAAAATTATACAAGGGACAGAACCATGAGCTATGCTCCCAAACACTAGGCTCCTGACACCACAAGCCCTCAACCCCATAATCCTGTGGCCATCGGTCATGTATACATAATCCTGTGGCCATCAGTCATGTAAGGCAATGCCCCAAACTCCTGATATTCTGGCTGGACTCCACCCACCCACCCCCCACCCCCCGCTCCAGTTACCTGGCAATAGCAAGGTAGCCCAACCCACTATAAAAGGGGCTGCTTGGCTCTTTCTCTCTTTCTTGCCTCTCTTACACTCTTGCTTTTACTCTTGCTCCCTTGTTTGCTCTCTCTCCTTCTCCCTTCCGCCCTCTCTATTCATGGTCATGGTCTGTTTCTCTATTCTTCTCCCTCTCTCTGCCTTTCTCCAATAAACGCCTTAAAACCATGGACCACCTCTGCACAACAGGATCCACCATGGATCCTGGAGCACTGGAGCAGGTTTCAGCTTGCCTGAGCTAGCCAGACTCTCTCCTCCCTGCCTTAACCTATTAGAGCTCTTCCGAGCTCTTCCCCTACCCTTTTCCTTATGGCCCCTGGGCCAGAGTCCGCCCGAGGATCTGTTCTCAGCTCTTCCACGATGTACAACAGAGTCTGGGATATCCAAGAGTGAAAACCTGTCATCCCTGGCCTCTAGGGACCCCAAAACTGGCTCTTCTGTGGGCCAGCCGTGTCTGTGGTGCCCAAGAGTCAGAGCTAGACTCCAGCAGGCTCGTGGGGACCTCAGACTGCATCTTTTCCTCACCCCTGGGAGCAAGATCCCGCTGCTGCTCACAGTCCAATGCCCGCCCAGCAGTTTCATGAGGTCCGCTCAGTCATATTTCCCATGTCCCTCCTTGCCCAGTGGCCATAGACCTGAGCAGACTCAGGACACTTTTTTTTTTCTTGCCCCACACCCTGCATCCAATATCTTCCAGTTTCTAGAAAGAAATTTTCAGTGGGGAAAGACAGTGCTATACACAAGGATATGCCGTGTTCTCTGTTCTATCTTCATACAGGCTTCTGAATATTTCCGGAGTCCCTCAAGTGCTACCAACCTAGTTCTTACTTTTCACAAAGAAATGTAGTACACACTCCCAGGAGAAGTAAGGTATCCTTCACTGATTTTATTCTGGCCAATTATCTAGAATGTGTTGATTCCTGTCTACTGACCTTACTTCTCCCATGAATTATTCATATGCGGTGCACCATAAATACCTCAAAGAAAGGTGTCAAAGTTCAGATCTCTTTTTGCATTTTCCCTTTTTGAGAGACGTGCAAATCACTGTAAAAAGAAGGATGATTGACGGGAGAACAGCTCCTGTATGCTCAGAAAGTTTGGAAATAATATCATTTATATGGCGAGTTACAGACTACTCAGTGCTACACTAACCACCAAGACATTGTCCCAACCCCCAGCCCCAACAAAAGGTACAGATAACTAACATATCCCACTTCCAGTGAACCATCCATCCTACCCTGTACTATTCTATGTCTCAAAGCTTTTCATCTCTCATGAGAATAAATGCTAAATAAGTCTCATCTTGTGAAACTACAGAAAAGCCCAGGCTTACTTAAACCATCTGATAAATGATAATGCTAAGAAAGGAGAATTCCAAAAACAAAAATTATGTGTACTTCCCACCTCAGTGATGAGAGACACTTAGCACTGTGTCTTATGAATTTGCCTACTACCTTTGTCCTTGTAAAAAGGCATCTTTCACTATGTTTATATCTCTAGTAGTGAGTTTTCAAGAATGAGCCTTTATGAGCTAAAACTATACAGTGGAAAAAAGACAGCATTTTCAACAGATGGTGCTGGATCAACTGGCGGTCAACATGTAGAAAAATGCAAATTGACCCATTCCTTTCTCCTTGTACAAAGCTCAAGTCCAAGTGGATCAGGGAATTCCACATCAAACTAGGTACATTGAAACTAATAGAAAATAAAGTGGGGAAGAACCTTGAGCAAATAGGCACAGGGGAAAATTTCCTGAAGAGACTGTCAATAGCTTCTGCTCTAAGATCAAGAATTGACAAATGGGACCTCTTAAAGTTGCAAAGCTTCTGTAAGGTAAAAGACACTGTCAATAGGACAAAACGGCAACCAACAAATTGGGAAAAGATCTTTACCAACCCTATATCTGACAGAGGGCTAATATCCAATGTATACAAAGAACTCAAGAAGTCAGTCTCCAGAGAACCAAATAACCCTATTAAAAAATGGGGTATAGAGCTAAAGAAAGAATTCTCTACTGATGAACACCAGATGGCTGAGAAGCACCTAAAGAAATGTTCAACATCCTTAGTCATCAGGGAAATGCAAATCAAAACAACTCTGAGATTCCACCTCACACCAGTCAGATTGGCTAGGATAAAAGACTCAGGTGACAGCAGATGCTGGAGAGATTGTGGAGAAAGAGGAACAGTACTTCACTGCTGGTAGGATTGCAAACTGGTACAACCACTCTGAAAATCAGTGTGGTGGTTCCTCCGGAAATTGGACATAGTTCTACCAGAGGACCCAGCTATAGCACTCCTGGGCATATACCCAGAAGATGCTCCATCATGTAATAAGGACACATGCTCTACCATGTTTATAGCAGTCTTATTTATAATAGCCAGAAACTGGAAACAACTCAGATGTCCCTCAACAGAGGAATGGATACAGAAAGTGTGGTACAACTACACAATGGAGTACTACTCAGCTATTCAAAAAATGAATTTATGAAATTCTTAGGGAAATGGATGGATCTGGAGAGTATCATTCTGAGTGAAGTAACTCAATCACAAAAGAACACACATGACATGCATTCTCTGATAAGTGGTTATTAGCCCAGAAGTTTGGAATACAGGAAAAACAACCCACAAGCCACAAGAAACTTAAGAAAAGGAAGACTAAAATGTGGACATTTCATTCCTTCTTAAAAAGGGGAACCAAATACCCACAGAAAGAGTGGCAGAGATTAACTATGGAGCAGAGACTGAAGGAAGGACAAGCATATAGCTATCTCCTGAGAGGCTCTGACAATACCTGACCAATACAGATGTAGAGGCTCACAGCCATTCATTGAACTGAATACATGGTCCCCAATGAAGGAGTTAGAGAAAGGTTCTATGGAGTTGAAGGGTTTGCAGCCCCTTAGGACGAACAACAATTACTAACTAGTACCCTCAGAGCTCCCAGGGACCCAACCAGCAATCAAGGACTACACATGGTGGAACTGAATGTTCTGGCAACATGTGTATAGTAGAAGATCACAAATTCGATCATCTATAGGAGGAAAGGACCTTGGCCTTGTGAAGGTTTTGTGCCCCAGTGTAGGGGAATGCCAGGGCCAATAAGTGGGAGAGGGTGGGGTGGCAGGCATGGGGAGGGGGGAGGCAAAAGGGATTTGTTCTTGTTGTTTTTGTTTGTTTGTTTTTTGGAGGGGAAACTGGGAAAGGAGAAATTTACATGTAAATAAGTAAAAAAAGAATGAGTCTTTATTCTAATTTTTATAATCATATTTACTCACTTAACACGGTGACTAGTACAAATAAACTTTAGTTTTAACTTTCAATATTGCAGAGAAATGAAGTGAAAGAGCAATTCAAAGGTATAAAATGAAGTGAGATGGGTTAGCAAAGTAAAAGTCCTTGTTGAGAACTCTAGAGGACCTGAGCTTGATCCCTGTACCCCATAGGGGAAAAGGAGAAAAACTTCACAAGGCTGTCTACTAGCCTAACATGCACGATGGCATGCTTATACACCCACATACCACCACCACCACCACCATCACCATAAACACAAAAGAATGAACTGAAAAATCTAATATGGCCATGTTATCAAAGATTACTCACGTTGTCTTGCTTTATTGTTATATTAAATACTTCATTTTCTTTATTCCCACTTGCTCTTTATATTATTACAGTGATGGAGAACAAGAAAGATGACTTCAATTATGTATCAGCGATCTCCCTAATCTATCACATTTGCAAAGTTTTCCAGCTTCCTACTAAGCATTGGTGGCTGATGGAATGGCAAAGTCCAGAATTGCTGTTGCCAATGGTATCACATCCTGAGGGCAAACACGGAGGAAGATGGTGGGAAGTGGCATGGAGAAAATTGTACAGTTACAGGGAGAATATCAAAGCAAAATAGAATAATTCAGAAATCACCATCTTTCTTTGAATGGATATCCTGGCAGTCAAAGTCCCCAAACAGAAACCACTTGAGCCAAGACTTCCTCTGAAACCACTTCTAGTTCATGGAAACTAATTTTGAATATACTCAGTGGTTTAGGACATGAAGACTTGGTTTACAAACCATTATACCCTTTGTGAAAAGAAAAGAAAAAAGGAAAAATCATCAAGAATTAAGATCTTTAAAACCATAAAAAAGAGGTAACCATTAGGTCATGTGACAAATTCGAGGACGGCCCAATGATTTCAACACTGTCAAATCACCAGCTCTGTCCTTACTGATTATACTCTCAGCTTACATGGAGCCCTGCGTTTCTGTGGCGCCTTAATAACATCTGTTTAAAACCCTGACATGTCAGTAATATGAGGACATCCTCAGTGTCCTCATGCCAGTGAGCAAATCTTTTTTCTATGATCAAGTTTTTAGTTTTCTGACTGTGTGTATCTCAGGTTTCTCTATTTTTCTTATTTCAGAACGGGGCTCAGTGAAGAAGAACTCAGTGAAAATAAACAGGTTGTGCTTAACCCTTCACTGTTCATCTGTCAGTTTAAAAAAACTCAGATTTTACAATAAAATGCGCTAGTAATAAACTTGAGTGGGAAACCTAAATTTAGCCATTGTAGATGTGCAATAACATATGGCATTTTTAACCTCCCACTTGTTAAGAAGTATAGTTCTTGTTTTTCCCTTTCTGAGGTTGTATCCTCAATTATTTTATTTCCTGGCTCTACTTTATGTATCTTACTTTACCTAAGATACATAGTTTCTTCTGGGAACATCTTAGCTAGTACTTACACCTGGTATTTTCATGTCCTTCAATTTGGAACTCAAGTTCCTGTTTATTGTGGAACCTTGTTTGAGTCCCTTGTAATGAGCCAGATATGGCTTCCCTCTGTTCTGTGGACTGACAGCACTGATTATGCTTGCTCTAAGGACTTGTTTTATTCCTTGTAGTACATTTGCCCAATGCTGCTTGTATTTTAATGCTAACATTGAGTCCCCAAGACTGGTTGCCCCAGAGATAAGATCCATATATAAATGCTAAATGATCCTGTTCTCAAGTTATTTCTGATTGGTAAATAAAGATGCCAATAGCCAATAGTTGGGCAGAAGAGACATAGGTGTGGTTTAGGATTCACAGGCTTGGTGTCAGAGGAAGGCCAGGAAGAGAAGAAGAAGGTAGAAGAGGAAGAAGAAGCCATTATGCATTAGGTGAACCATAAAAACGTGGGCCTGAGGGCTGGTTAACTGAAGTTAAGAGCAGCTCTGATGAAATAGTTTTAGTAAGTAACAATTTGGGGTTATTGATAGGAAAGTTAACTCTAATAGCATAGAGGTTAGGTATTTGCCCAGCTCTTGTGCTGTTTAAGGCTTATTGTAAATATAAAGGTTGAGTCTGTCTTTTATCCAGGAACTAAATGGTCAAATGTGGGGTAGAAAGACCAGGCCAGAATTAAATAATTTCTACAGCACTTCCTTCTCTCTGAGAGTTCATAGGTCCGGATGGCATGGCACGTTCTTTCCACCTCCACTGTTAAGTAGTTAAGGAATGAGCAGGGAAATGGGGGCATAAAGGTGATCAATAAAGCAAGTAACAATACCTCCTAGAACTTACCTTATCCACCTTCTCTCCAGGGACATCAGTGAACTTCAGACATGCAGGGTTTTCTGAGATTGTGCATTCATTCACATTTTTGTTGCAACAATTTGCTCAAATAGTTTATCTCATCTCATGTCTGATACAGGAAATATCTATAAATATACAATTCAAAAATCATTCTCTGTGATATTTTAAAGAACTTCTGAGAACTGTCTTTCTGCCAGTACCTCCACTAAGTGGTTTTCCTGCATTGCAGTGCAGGAACTTCTATTTTAACATTCAGCTACTTCTCAATGATCAAGCACATACTTCTCTGCATGTGAGAATTTGGTACTCTCCGTTGTGGAGCTATTTGGAAGGGGAGAATCATTTTCTGTGGAGGTCAAAATGATGTGATATTGGATTAGATGTGTGAGTTAGAGGAGAACATTTAGAACCATTTCACTATCAGGTCCTTGACTGAAAAATTGATGAGAAAAATGGTCATGTCACAATGGTACAATTTTCTAATGTATAATTACAGATGAAATTGTGGTGACACTCACTGTTAATTTAATATGTTATATATGTGTATTCATTATATAAGTTATTAAAGTTATTTTTCTTATCATGCTGCAGAATAAATATGCATGGATACTTTGTATGGGGAATTTATTCACAGTCATGGATGTGTGAATCTGTGTGTGTATGTGTGTGTGTATGTGCGTGTGTGTGTGTGTGTGTGTATGTGTGTGTGTGTGTTCTGTCTATGTTTCTGTGTGTCTGTGTATATGTCTGTATATGCTGGAATAGAGTATTTGGGAAAACATAACTAGTATCTTAATCCTGCCAAAAAGAACTAAAATATGCCCAGTAAGAAACTGGTTTGTAAAAGAGACTGAATCACTTGCTTACTATGGATTTTTATCATGTGTTATGACAATAAACCCACAGTCTATTTTCAAGCAGAAGATAATACATTTGACACAAAGCTAAGACTCTTTTAAGAAATATAAGCAAGAGCTCCTAACTAGAGCCGCAAAAATACCCCACATAGTAAACCATCATCAGTTCAAAATAAGACTTACCAGTGGCTTACTACAAGTTAGGAATGAAGATAAACTGCTGAGACCAAGAGTAAGCACATTGCTTTCCATAGCAATCCCACAGAAACTCATCTTTACAGCTATAGTACTCTGACCACTCCACTTCCTCTACTTCATCTTGGTGAAAGAAAATAATACTCCCCATCTCGTCACCAAGTACAGGAAAAGTGAGACTCAGTGTCACTTAGGGTTTGTCCTGTAAAGGTAAAATGGAGATCAGATGCTAGACACATTTTATCTTGGATTTTGGAGAATAGTAGACAGATGCCAGAAGTATTCTAATAGAAACCTAATAGTAATCACAAAATTTAAACCTTAATCTAAGCATTAAAATGGTGAGTGTAGTGATGAAAAAAAGAAAAAGAAAAAGAAAACAAACAAAAAAATGATGCAAGAAACCAGAAAAACTGAAGTTAGAAGTGGTAAAGGCAAAAACAACAATAACAATAACAATAACAAAATCAAAATAGATATTACCAAGATGGCAAAGACATGTTCCCACTGCCACACACAAGTCAGAGTTAGCTTTGTATCTGTAACATGCAATGCAGGGAAACAACAGGCGTCCTTACCTGTGAAGTCCCTGACTGGAGTGACTGCAGTGACAACTTACACACCTTGGTTAAATGAACTCTGACTGTCATCTTTAGTCTACCTGCTCTGTTATAAGAATGTTAGAAGTTTATCTCTTCTTACAGCAAATATATCTGAAAGGAAACCAACTGAAGCCCCAGTATGGTTTGTTACAGAAGAGAAGATGGGTCTTTCAAGAGAGCAACTACTACTTTAAGGTAGTTGAAAGAGATGATAGAAGGTGATTTTCATGTTTAAATCCACAGTCAGTACATTTGAATTTAAGCATAAATTTTTATATTCTATTTACAGAACAAATACTTTAAGAATCACTCGAAATTACTGAGTTCATTAAATCAACATTGCTGTTTATAAGTGAATAGTTTTACTTTTAAGACATTTGTCTATTTTTCATAGATCCCTGCTTCAGAGTGTATAGTATGACAGCAATAACTTCATTTTAAATTCTCAGTACTGGGGAAAACTTCTTCCCATGGAGTTTCCATTGGGGCTGGAGCTGGTCAACACGAAAGATACCAGGCTATTCTTGGGTTTTCTTCCCTATTCTAACCAGTAATGCCTCAAAAAAAAGCAATTTACTTGTGTGGTCAGTATATTTTTTGTTGTTTTTAAAAAATATTTCTGAATTTTTCTATAAAGTTCTTATTTTCACTCCAACTGAGAGGTCCCTTAAAATAATCAGAAGAAAAGAGAAAGAAAAGAAAGATAGAGGAATGAGATATCAAGTTATGGATAACATGTTCTCATTACAAAAAGGTAGCTACAATTGAGAAGATATTTACACACAGCTGAGGATGATTTCTGAACACATCACACTCACATCGTCTCTTTATCAGAGACAATGGCTGATAAAATCCCACACGAAATTTGTGTGAGAGTTACCTACTTATCTCTCTCCTAGTTTGTAGGCAATAGTGACAGTCACTTATTTGATTTTTGTTCTAGATGACAATGTTATCCATGTATATACTGTGTTCATCCCCACTTCCTGTCTGTCTGATCCCTCCATTATGCAACCCACCACTTTCCCTTCCCCCATAGGAAAATCTCTCTTAAAAAAAAACCCACTGAATTCACTTAGTGCTTCCTATATGTGCATGAGTGTAGGATCAAAGAGTCTTCATCAATGAGGAAAAGTGATTCTCCCTCCTACCCAATTTATAATTACTTCACAGGTTACACAAGCTAAGTAGAATAATAAAACGACAGAACATGCAGAATGGTGGTTTCCAGGAAGTTCTTAATGACAATAATGATGATGGTTAAGTTCATCACTACTAGACTCAAATTTTGAAGATGTGAAATGTGGACTGTGACATTGTATGTCTGAACTTCCTTTACTTTAATCAAGACATCATTCTAGATTTCACAAGAATGGTGTTCATCAAGTTATTTAGAAGAGATAATGAAACTGAGTAAATAATTCTTGCATTCAGTGAATTATGGGTTTCCTTGTACTATCTTTGAACCCTCTGACCCCTACTATTCATCCTCTCCTTCTTCTGCAGGATGACCCAAGTTCTGCCTTGTGTTTGACTATGAGTCACTGGATCTGTTTCCATCAGTTGCTGGGTAAACCTCTCTAATGACAATTGGGCTGGGCTAGGCATCAATATTTATTTATTTATTTATTTATTTATTTATTATAATTTTTTTTGCTAGTCATGTTTGAGTCTATCGTCAGTCTCTGGGCTATCCCACCTCTGGTTCTGGCTCTCCAAGCAGTGTCTGGTTGGCCACCCCCACAATTTCTTTACCAAGTATATCTTGTAGGTAGAACAAATTATAGATTGAAGGTTTTGTAGCTGTGTTGGTATTATAGTTGCAATTAATCTCTTCTCTAATCAACCTGGTGGTCATTACATATTCCTCACTACCTGCCTCAATGTTCTGGGTATGCCTTAAACAGCTCAATGGCTGGGCCGTTGTTTAACCTCCACACAGCTAACATACTCTCCCCTTTGATATTCCTGACTCATCACTTACTAAATTTGCATTCCATATTGACTGTCTCATACCTGTAGCCCTCCTGGACCATGATCCCTGACTCTTATATGTTAGTTATGTTCCCTCTTCTGCATCTCTCAGACCAAGTCTTTACTCCTTTGCTGGCATGTTGGCACTATATTCTTCCTCCCTTGGTCCCTTGCCTAGGAAGTCTAAAGTCCTGCCTCTGTCTTCCTGCCCAACAATTAGCCACCAACAACTTTATTTACCAATCAAAATCAACTGGGGGCAGGGATCCTCAGCATCTTACCTGTGGATTCTCATGCAATTTTGGAGACTCAATTAACATAATGCAAGCATTAGAACAAACCCACAACAGGTTGGTATCCTAATCCCTTCACTGGAATTCTTGCCTGACCACAGGAGATGGCCAGGTCAGGCTTCATATTCCCTATTGCTAGAAGTCTTAACTAGGTTTTGAATCAAGATGCAGCATATCATCCATAGGTCAAGATGAGAAAAGCCTTAAAAGCATAAATAGACAAAGTAACTTTTCTAAACACCTAACACGAACATTCTCTTTTAACATCGATTGCGTCTAAAAGAAAATACAAATCAAAGTCCAGGCCTAGCGTGACCTCAGGTACAATTGTCTCCATGAACTTTCCATGACCAAAATCATACCTATTAAGCTTTGTTTCACTGGTCTTCCTGGTGTTCTCTGGTCTTTACTTCATAGAGAGAAATAAGCCAAAGAACTTCTTATGGTATTCCATCTGATTCTGACTGCTGTCACTAACTGAGCCTTGCTATTTCTTTTGGATTGAGAAGCAACCACTGATTTGAGTTCAATGTTTGCCATTGAACTGGACTTCTGGTATTCTGACAACTAATTGCCACAAGGATCTGCTGCTAAACTGGTCTACAACCCCTTTTGCTGTTAACCTTCTTTTCCCCCTACCTCTGGTTGGTGGTCTAGAAAAGAGGTTGAAGTGTTTAAAAATTGTAACTATAATAGGTTTTGAAAAAAATCTAAGCCAACAAACAGGCATCTTAATAGCAATAAATAACAACAACAACAAAAATAATAGAGAAAGTAAAAACAAATGAACCAGAGTGGGACAAAAAAAAAAAAAAGAAGGAAACAAAAAAAAAAGAGAAAGAAAATGCCAAAGATAAAGCCCTGGAAACATGTATAGACTCTGATAAACATATATAGACTCTGAGACACAGAGAAATCCCATAAAAATATAAAACCAGAATATGTATGTATATATAATACATATGTAAATGACTCGAGTGAATAAAAGAAGGAAAGGGCACTGACAAAACATTATTAAACAAATAAACTCCAGAAGTGTCATTGCGATTATGTGCGTTGGCTCTCTACTGGGGGCCATAGGACCTGGCCTTAATTATGATTTGTATACCCAGTGAATTTCTACTGAAAAAAAAAAAACTAATCTTTCATTTGTGAATGTTTATAAGTTGGAGACAGATTATGGGTTAGGATGTGGGCTTGTGTCCACTTCTCAGTACTGGAATCCCATTTGACTCCAGCCTGTGTGGACCATCCACATGATGCTACAGTCTGTCAGTTCATCTGTGTATTGTTCTTGTTGATCCACAGGACCTTGTTTCCTTGGAGTTCTTCAACCCTTACAATCTTTCTGCCTATTGTTCCAATGGGTTCCCTGAGCTGTGAGGAGAAGGAGTTGATGAAGACATCCCATGTACAATGAACCACAGTGAAGCTATGACTGATAAACAGGCAAACTTAGCATTTTCCAGAGATGGGTCTCTTTCTTTGTTATCCAACGGTCAGGCCCAAAATCATATGGATACAAACAACAAAAATTGATGTAGCAGGTTGTAGCTCTGTGTGTGTGTGTGTGTGTGTGTGTGTGTGTGTGTGTGTGTGTGTGAACAATAACCAAAGAAAAAGAGGTTATCAGTTTGAGAGTAGAGCAAATGGGAAGAACGGTACCCGGGAAGGGCTGGAAGGATGAAAAAGAATGGAAGACTGATGTAATGCTACTTTTCAATTACAAATCTATTTTTAAAAGTTTTTTTTTTTGAAGAACGTTGCATCATAAATTAGAGATAAAGAATGGCATGGGGGAATGAGATGGGGAAGACATAGGAGTGGTTAGAGACAGGAAAAGGGAATGAGTCTTGATTGTTGGTTTCCGTCAGCTTGGCACTAATCCAGACAAACATACCTGGAAAAGGGAACCCATTTGAGAAAATGTCTCCATCAGATTTGTAGGTAAGTCTGTGAGACATTTTCTTGATTATAATTGATGTGGAAGGGCCCAATCTACTGTGGGCGGTGCCACCACTAAGAAGTTAGTCCTGCTTTGTATAAAAAAAAATTTGATTGAATAATAGAAAGCAAGCCAGTAAGCAATGGTCCTTCAGGGACTCTATCTCAGTATCTGCTTTTGAGTTTTTTCCTTGAATTCCTGCCCTGACTTCTCTCTATAAGCAGCTGTAGTCTATACATTGAAATAAACCCTTTCCTCCTCAAGTTGCTTTTAGTCAATATTTCACTGGAATAAAATAAAGCAAACTAAAGCAAGAGAAAATTATGGAATTGCATTTTGATTTTTAAAATATGAATAAAAACAATGTATCCTCAAAAGATAAAACTGTCATATAAATCAAAAAAAAGATGTTTTTAAGTTTTGATGTTGTATTCTAGAAGGTTATTATTATTGTTGTTCTTGATTTAATGCCTCCAGTGTAAGCAACTGGATTTCCAGGGTACCTTATATATGTTTAGGTATGTACACATGTAAATTTGTGTATCTTTCTGTGTGCTTAACTGTATGCACAATTGTTTGGGCTCATATATGTGTACATATATACACACATATAAATGGACAAATATGAGTATAAACACTTCTCTGTGTGTATATGTGCATAGGTGTGTGCATATATATGTATCTTGTGCACATGTACATATATGTATGTGTATGTGCATATGTCTCTCTGCGTGTGTATGTGTTTGTGACACTGACTTCTAATATCCCCAGAATATCTGTAACCTTTAACTATAGTTAAGTAGTAAAATTTTGTAGTTCCTGTAACTATAACTAGTAAACATGAACTTATGGGGAAAGGATGGAGGTATCAGATGACGATGGTGTTCCATTAGAGTCAGCAAAGAGTGAGGCTGTAAAAACAGTGCTGAAACAAGGCTACTCAGGCCAACTGAAGCTCCATCTCTATAAAAATACAGGTAAAAGCAAATATTCTTTGAATAAATATAGTATCTGTTGGGAAAGCCCCTGTTACTGTAGCTTCAGAGGCTCAATGTGCTCAGATGTGAACTACATAAAAGATCATCAGATAGACAGAGCAGGTTATATTTATTTATTTAATAATATACTTAAATTCTTATTTATGTAAAGAAAAGAGATGCTATGAATTTGATAAATTGCAATGAAGAGGTATGTAAGAATATTTGGAGAAAGAAAAGGAAAGGGGAAATTATGTATATATTTATAATCTCAAAAAATACTTCTTAGATCATCACAAAGTGGGCAGGAACTGAGAAGTTGCATGGTGTGGCAGAGACAGAAATTGGGCCCTTAGCCATGGGCATCAGGTTGAAATTGAAATTCAGCCTCTGACCTTTACGACAGGATACATGCACAGGGAAACATGAGGAGGCTTGTCCCACTTTAGAATCCCTTTCTTATGTGTATAATTTGTGCAGTAAAACAGGTGGTGGACAAGGTGGATATCAAATAAAAGACACACGGTAGGGCTTGTTTCTACAAAAGTGATCTTTGAATCTATTTAATATCCCTAAAATTCAGATAGAGATGCTATCAAGATACCTTGTGTTACAAAAAACTAAAAATATTGGGAAATTTTGTGTTTTCATTTAGTGAATAGAGAGCTTTAAGACAATCATCTTCACAAAACCATGAAATACATATATTTAATATATATTTATATAACATAAATACCAATTTTTAATGAATTGGAAATGTTAATTTTTAATGAATTAAAACTAGACAAAAGGTGGTTCAAATCATTGTATGTCCTTTCTTGGGAACGAGTGCAGAGTTGTTTCCCATTGGGTCGTCACTTAAGGAAGAACATTATAGTTATAGTCTAGCCACAACTGAAAAAGTTAAACTATTGGAATTACGACCAAAAATAAAATAAATAAAATAAAATAAAATAAAGTGTAGTATGCTGACGAGTAAAGACTTGCTGAAATCCAAGTAAAACATATAATCATTCTAGAGGCATGCATCATGCAAAAATAAACACAGATAAAGACTGGATTCAGAAGAGAAAACAATGCATACACGTAAAGTTTACTCAAGAAAAGTATCAGACTGAGTACATTAAGAACGTATGTTTAAAAATATCAGGTTCTCCAAGAAACATTGAATCTAGCATATATTAAAACTGAAGTAAAAAAATGAGGAACATATTTGAAGAGGTAGTAGAAAGTTTTCCCACAAATACCTCCTTATCAGTTATTGATCAGGAAGGCCCAAGAGAGTCTCTTAAAAAAAAACAGACATTGCTCTTTGTTGCCAATCAGAGCTCCAAAGTGTGATGCTATTGTTCAAGATACCACAACCTTTTTATTGTATTAACCATCAAGCTGGAATTGGATTAGAAGCTCCCTCCCTGTTGACTAGCATTCATAATGTTGTAAGAAGCTATGCAGACTCCTGGGGTAGAAAGACAGCAACAACTTTATCTAGCTGTCAACACTACATGCTGTAGTATTGACCTTCCAGGCAGAATATGTTCACTAGTGCCATGACAGTTGTAGGGTAGTCAACCACTTGCTGCTTGTCCCTGAGGCTTACCCTATGTAACTAATGCCCAGTATGGGATGTGTTGCAATGTGTGTCACAGTCTCTAGAGAGGAATCTATAATAGTTGCCTTCTAGTTAGGCATGTTTCTGATAGCCTAGTGTGGCTCACAGTCTTAATCCGAGAACCTGCTCACTGCAGTGAGTAGTCGGTATTTGGAGACTCCTAAGTGATGCTAACAATAAATCACAGTTGATTGTTAACCTTCAAGTGGAAAACCTATATTACACCTTCTGATGATTCCCTGGAGAACATTGCAGAAGAGGGCGCAGAAAGAATGTAAGAGTTAGAGAGTGAGGACAAACACTATGAAATAGTACTTCTATTGATATAACAAGCCCACTGGAATTTAAAAACTCAGTGGCTGGGACAACTAAACAAGACTATCTTTAGCAGTCTTCAAAGTTCCATCAGGAAAGTGAGAGTGGCTTATGAAGTTTTACTCTTCCTTCAGCAACTATAGGAAGTTAATGGTTTCCAAGGAGATGGAGACATTTTTCTTGGGTGAATAGCCCCTGGCAAATTACATAAAAGGCAACAAACCACTCTTTATTCATTCTCTGTGAATCACCTGTAATTAAACTCAGTGGGTCAGAATAAAATCAAAAGCAGGAGAAGGCGTACTTGCACATAAGGGAGAATTCAACAGAAAGAGAGGGACATTAAAGAGTAATGGGGTAAATGTGATCCAAATACAATGCACAGAACTATAAAGTTCTCCATAAATAAATGTAAAATAAAGACCCAAGCTAAATATTAAAAATTACTACAACCAAGTGTATCACATCCAGACAGTAGCAGTGTTTCTATCCAATATCATACAGTCCAAAAGATAGATGACAGGAAGAGTAAACTCCTTAAGCTACTTAGACAAAAGAAACATAGTTATACTTTGAAATGTCACTCTAAATGTATATGCCATATAAACAGAAAACCATTGGCAACCATGGTAAATGTTGTGACAAATGTAAATTCTTAAACATGTATTTTTTGCTACAAATAAATATGTTAGCCAATAGCAGAATTATAAGGGGCTGGAGAGATGACTCAATGGTGCAAGAGCCTTTGCTGCTCTTGCAGAGGACCCAGGTTTCATTTGGTTCCTGGCATCTACAATTACCTGTGACTCCAGCTCCAGAGTAGCCCATGCTCTCTTCTGACATATGTAGGCACCCATATCCATTGTCTACACACACACACACACACACACACACACACACACACACACACACCACTAAAACAAGGCATTTTAAAATAATGATGATTACAAGGACAGAACATGTGAAATTAAAATGTATAACAATAGGGTAAAGGGTTTGTGAGAGACAATGAATATATATATATATATATATATATATATATATATATATATATATATATATACACACTATGGAAAGATTGTTAGAATACATGTGGAGAAAAGAGCTAGGATTTGAGGAAGTTTATGGAGATGTGATGGAGTATAATATGAACTTAGAGGTGGTTCAGTGGTTAAGAACACATATTGTGCTTGCAGAGAACCTGAGTTCATTTCTCATCAGTTGGGCAACCTCCTGCTACTGTAATGTTGGTTCCAGGGGATCTTACACTCTCTTCCAGGATCTTTAGGCACCTGCATTCATATGCACAAAACCACATAAATAAATATAATTAAAAATAAAACGAGATTTTTTTTTGAAAAGTAAACTGCTTTAAATAATAAGTCAAAGTAAAGCAGAATGGGAGCAAAGGCAACATAAAGCAAAGGAGATAAAAGGAAAACCAATGGTTTATATAATGCTTATAACACCATTAATGACTAATAGTTAAAACAGGGAGGTTGAAGAGTTATTTTAAGATTGGAGAAATAAAAATGAACCAATTCTGCCACTTCTGTAGGAAATGTTAGGGTTAGGGTTAGGGTTAGGGTTAGGGTTAGGGTTAGAGTTAGGGTTAGGGTTAGGGTTAGGGTTAAAGCAAAAAGGTAAGAAATACTTAACAGCATGGATAAATGTCTAAATGAATTATTCTCAATGAAAGAATCCAGACAACAGAACCACATATTGTGTGGGTTGTTTCTTTAGCCTCTGGAAAGGTAGGCTGTCAGGGCAGCCTTCAAGTCTTTGAGGGTGAAGAGTAGAGGTTGGAGGTAGAGGCTGACGGAAAAGGGGCACCAGGGAATATTGATGAGACATAGAAATGTTCTGTATCTTTTTAAAAAAGTTAAATAGTACTTGCCTTTTTCAAAACTCATTGGACTGTGTGCCTTAAAAGACAGATTTGTGTATACAAACTATATATACTTCAATGAACCTCACTTGACCAAGCAGGTTGAATCTGGTAATAAAAAGGATAAAGAAGGCAATTTGCAGGCATGGATATGATGTACTTCGATCATCCCATTTTCCTATTGTATCCCCCCTCCCTTCTCTCTGATTAACCCCTTCCATTTCCTCAATAGCTGTTCCCTTCTTCTACCATGTAATTTTTTTATACTTCACATGTGAAAGGAAATGGGTAATTTGTCTCTGAGTCTGGTTTATTTCACTTAACATCATGGTTACTGGCTCCACCCATTTACCCACAATATAACCTCATTTTTCTTTATGTCTCAACAGTACTCCATGGTGTATACATACCACATTGTATTTATCTATCACTCACTGGTTTTTATAAATTTTCTATTGTAAATAGTACTGCATTTAGTTTGCCTTTGTGGGTTTTATTTTGGTTTGGTTTTGAGTGGTTGTTTGGTTGGTTGGTTGTTTTTTGTTTGTTTGTTTTTGTTTTTTATAGAAGGTCACAGCTAACTGTGCTTCCCTGAATTCTTCTGTTTTGGAGTCCCTATAATCAATAACAGAGTATTTAGGCTTCAGGATACAGGTTGCCTGCCTTTTACTGGACCTCTAACTTTTACTGAGAATCTGTTCTAGCATGTGCGCCCTGCTCAAATGACATTTTCAATTGCTCAGTTTGAATGTGCCTTCTAATAAAAACCACCATGCCCAGTCCCCCTCCCATCACTTTGAAGCAATGAGTACTTTAACTATTTTTTTAAAAGATGTGCAGTGGTGCTGCGGTTTGTTTGCTGGCTTCCTATTAGGTGTGAATAATTGCTCCTTAGCAAGGTTGCTATCTGAATGAAGTAATGATCTATTGGCTGAAAAGATTTCGTTAATATTTTCTCTCTTGTCTCCCCCCCCCACCTTGTCATGGGATGCTTATTTTCTCCATCTTTACATATCTTTGCATGTTGCCTCCCCTCTTTCTTTTGTAGGATAATGTAAAGTGTATAAGGGAGCCCCTCATAAGTGTGGAATGTACAGGAGCCTGTTCAAATTACTTCAACGAACCATGGCTGTGTTCCTGGAATAAACTGCTGTTATTTTTTTCCACTGCAGAAAAGTTAAGTTAAACTTTTGAATTAGGTCAACATAATCCACAAATAGGCTGGAATCTTTGGACTGTGTAACATGGACAGATCTGGAATAAATCAGCTATAGATATCATTTGTCAGAATGCTGGGGTGGGTGGGACGTCACAGGTCCTGGCTGTGGTAGCATCGTGATGTGTCCATTAAAACTATATTGGGAGTTTTCCATCATGTGGATTCAAGCTTAACATAATTTTTTTTATGGCAGTAATGTCTAAACAAGGCTCCACAATTAGGTTATATTTTTATCTTGACTTGGGAACCACTGCTGCCAACTGCTCAGATTTCAGGCTTGTTGAGACATATGTTATCCCTGGAAGCCCTTCATAAAAACAAAGTGCTTTACTGTCCCACCAATTCAGTGTTCTCTGGTTGGCTCGCCTATGTAACTCCAAATTAACCATGCAATAGTTCCTATGCTAGTGAATAGTACTTTATATGACCTGTAAGCAAAACCGAGGGAGAACAATTTCATTTCTATTTGTGCAAAAATATAATCTGATTTAGATTCTCTCTGGTAGCTTTTAAAATAGACAGAATGCAACCATGGGCAAAGAACTGGATGTGGAAATAGGATATGAATTTGTAATCTAGCTCTGGCAGCACCCTTAGGTGTGTGTCCTCACTGAGTCAGTGCATATTTCTAGCCTCAGTTACTGTATCTGATAAATGGAGAGCCACAGTGAATCAAACAAGCCAATGATGATCTAATAACACAGAAGTTGCCTATAAGCTCAGTCATTTTTAACTAATGTACATGTGCCAAGAAATGTGATTTCCAGGAAATGAAGATGAAGAAAATTTTCAGACAGAACAGGGGATAGTTTGGGTGAAATAAAAGACAACAAGAGCAAGATAAGGGTGACTCTAACCTCTGCATTTATAGCCACATGCCATAGTGCTTTATTTATAGGTTTGTTAGTAGCTGGTTTCCTAATATAACCATGTCAGTTAAGTAGTACCTGTCTGATTCAAGGACACAGCATGGTACCCCCAAGGCACAAACCACTCATCATTTCTGCAGATGACCATGTGATGTCAGGGTCCCTAACCCCACCAATAAATCAGTATGTGTCTGATTGTAATCTTTTTAAACCTTGCTAAGACTTTTTAAACCTTGTTGGTGACTTTCACAAATCTTTGTGCATTTGGTTTCCCAAATATATTTTTAATACTCAGAGCTCCACTAACAGCTCTGATAGAGATGCTGTTGCTGCTGCTGAAACTGAGCACAAAGCTAAGTGTGTACTTAAGTTTTCCAGAGTTGAACAACTATCACTACTCAAATACCACAATCAAAGCAATAGATAGAACAAATGTGGAAAGGAAAAGGGAGAACTGGGGAAAGGAAGGGGGTGAGAGAGGAAGGGAGAGACTAGAAAAAAGGGAGTGATCGAGGAGGAAGGCTAGGGAGAAGGAGAGAGAGAGGGAGAGATGGCAGGAGGGAGGGAGAGAGAGAGAGAGAGAGAGAGAGAGAGAGAGAGAGAGAGAGAGAG
>JADRCD010144877.1:30670-54158 GCA_019843815.1 Montemys delectorum
ATATATATATATATATATATATATATATATATATATATATATATATAATGGTAGTGTATATATATATGTATACACTAGCATATATGTATATATGTGTCACTCACTGGCTTCAGAAAAGTAAGTAAACATCAGAATTCAGTTAGCCAAGGCCCATGTCACTTGATATAGAGAGGGAAACACTTGCCCGAAACTAAATCATTAGGTAGCAGCTAGGCTAAGATGGAGCCTGTTGTCCATGACTCCAGCATCTGCTCTACTGTGATGATGAGCCTCAGATTTTGAGTTAATCAATCCCCCTGTTGGGATCTCTTTCAGAATGACAATCTGCTGTCCCTCTGGTCTCTCTTGCTCCTGAATCTTCTCTACCAGCGAGGTGGTCTACATGACTATGACATGAGGGGAAGGGAAGAAATGATTTAAAAATCTTACCGTGATTTTAGAGTCTAGTTAGGGTATTGCTCACACACATTTTGCATTGAGGAGCATATGCATTTCCAGATGAGGAATAATACTATGACAGTTGAGTCAACAGGGAAAACTGGCCTTTACAGAGAGCCAGTGCTAGTGCTTATCAGCAAAATGTTAAGCCTGGTAAAAGCTTTGCCCTCTCTCACAGTGGGAAAAGATTAAGAAAGGGTGAAAATTTAACCAGTTAATAAATCCTCTACTATTAATTGATTGTATTCAATTTTTAATTTAATTCTACTGAAGATGAGGGTGGATGGATGATGGGTTAAATGGGATTCCAATCTAGATATTAGAGAAAATTAAAAATTTCCAGATCCTACTAAAAATGTACCCACAAAACTAGTACCACTGTAAATTTCTAAGGTTTTGGTCAACTATTCTTAAGTTAGGTGATTATCATAAAGTTTCAAACTAAAAAGAACTTTAATGATCTAAAGAGTTTATTGCATCACTTGCCTTCAAATATATGTTTTAAGAATCTTAGTTCAAAAGGGCATGTGATCAGACACCATCTCCTTTAGCTCCCCTCTTGCCTGTCTTTGTTACCGAACACTTCATTTATTACCCCAACCCATTGTAACCTGAAGATGATGGACTTCCTCCATATTGCACTCTGTTCTGCTCCTGCTGCCCCACCAATGTTCCGATTCCTTTGTTCACTGACTATTATTAAACTGGAAACCCCTTTCTTCACACTCAATTCTCTATTTTGGAGCTCAAACAAAATTAGGGCAAGCTCTGCACTGCTGAAGTTTCACAGTTCATTATGCTTTAAAAGAATGAATAATGTGTTTTGTTTCTCTATTGTAGATGATAACACTTTGCATCTCTCCACATTGATCTATGCTCCACTACTGCAAAACTAGGGTTGGAGGATACTTTCCAGATATAAGAAATTGCCACATGTGGACAGTCTAAAACACAGTTTCAAATAATTCACAAAGTAAAACATTTACCAAGGTGTATTAAACAGTCTAATTGTAATACGTAACATAAAATATGATAGTGTTTAATATATACTATAAATTTTATTGTAATAAATAGTATCTAGGATACTAAAATGTACTATATAAAATGTAATGTTCCAATCACTTACAAAAGATATTGCCTACAAAATCTTAAAAGGTGTATTCTGTGCCCTCTGTTTGTTTTGGAATTCTTTATAACTTCAAGAAATATAACTCAAAAAGCTACATGGTTAAAGTAGGGAAGCTAAGCCTGGTATACAGTTAATGTGTTAGGTTTTTTTAATGTGTAAACACTTCTACTTTGGGGAATTCATACAGTCAAAGAATATTCATTGAGAGTTTCTTCTCTGATTTGGAGAGCACATTGGTCCTAGGAAACTTTTAAATCATGAGCTATATTTATTCACTATCAACAAAATAGAGAAATGAGGCTAAAACCAGTCATTTTCTTCCCTCTCTATAATTTCCTCTGTTTCTAATTTTGTAGCAATCAAGTTTGAATGAGTTAATCAAATGTCTCTTGTTCAGCAGGTGCCAGAGTGCTTATTTATGTTAGTGTACAAAGCCATATTTAGGAGCTCAGTCTGTTGGTTTACTGGATACAAGCATGGCTTTAAAACATTAAATACATGTATTTAAACTCAGGGTTTATTTTTACACCTTCCTATCCAAATGATCAGGATGTGGCTATCTGTTAGAGGATATATTAAAACTGTTTTTCTATATACACCCAAGCTCCAAAATACACGTGTCAGATGTAATCATCAACATTGAAAACACAATCATTCTGTTACATTTAAAAGCCTGTGGAATTGAAGGGAATTTTAGTTGGTAAGATGTTCGTAAAAAGAGGTAAAGAAAATCCACATGGAAAGACTTGTAAAACAGATCAATTTGGCACTTGGAAAATTATTTTTAGAGTAATAAAAACTAAAGAAGGTAAACATCAGGATTGTAATTTACCTTTGATTAAATGGGAGTGTTACTTCTAAATATAAGAATATAAGAAATCTGGGATTGTTTTTAAATTCAGCTAGACTTTTTAAGTATCTTTCTTTGTATATATGAAAGTAGAAGAAACATAAGCAAAATCTGGAGAAAATTATAAACAAAGAAGTGGCTAGTTTTCTGAAGGAAAAGCTAATGCTTTTGGTTGATGTTTTAATTAAATGGTATTTTAATCAAATGATTACTGCTGTGCTCTCTGGAGAATTTTGTTTTCTATATTTGGAGATATAATTTCATTTATCCTTTTACAATACTCACTGAATATATCAACTAAATACCAACTTATCATACAGGAAACCACACTTTGCCTTTCCTTTTCATGAGATAGTAGGATGCAGACAAGATGTTAGTGACTGGCATTAGCTTAAGTTTCTAAAAGAGAATAATTAATGTCATAATAAACAAGTAGTTTAAGCTAAATTATCATTGTATTTGATAAAACAAACACTGTAGACATGTTGAAGATCTTTTTCTTCATTTTAAATCCTAAGCAAGCAATTATGAAGATGTTATTCCTTCTACAAAATTATTATTCATATCATTTCATATGATATAAATGATGAAGATCTGCTGCCAAGTTTCACAATAATGAGGAACTGTAAAGTCAAGGGCCACATTAACACATACATAATTACTAAAGCAATGTTGCATAATGGCACATAGGTATTTCTTTGTATACGAATAATAGAGCGCATATGAGAAGGGCCTTATGGGTCAATCAATTTCATCCTCCTTGAACTTTTTGAAGTAGGAATTATTTCTCACCACATACAATAGAAAATTAAAGCTCAAGTGAGTTAAATAAACCCTGTCCAAGATCACAACAATTCTAAAGCAAAATGAAAATCAGAACCAATTCCTCAAAATCCAAAGTCTTTTTCTCTTTGTCTTAGAAAGTGTTCTAGGAGATAGTTTATGAGGAGATTAACATCCAAGTTTGTGGTCTTCCATTACTTCAATGGGCAATTCTTCTTCCTTTACTATGCCATATTTTAAGATGATCACTTCAAACCTCCAGGCAACAAACTTAATAGAATCAGTGATGAATTTTAATTTGAAGCATAGTGTTTTAATGTAAAAACTCTGAAATTTGTAAATGTGTTCATGCTTACTACTCATAGTTAACAAATGTAGTATACTCATGTATTTTTATTTTCTAAAATTAACTTCCTTATGTTTTTCAAAATCTTACTCATTTTACTCCTTTCTTCTTCTTCCCTCCTCAGAGACAACCATAATCAAGAAACAAGATTTGTATGGACACAGACAGACAGACAGACAGACAGACAGACAGATAGACAGACAGATAGATAGACAGATCATAAATAGATAGATGATAAATAGAGAGATAGATGGAAGATGGCAGATAAATGATTGATATAGATAAATGATTGATATAGATAGATTAAATTATTGATACAGATAGATTATTGAGATAGATAGACAGATAGATGATAGATTATTGAAATAGATGCATAGATAGATGATATATGATTAATATAGATAGATAGATGATGCATAAATGATTGATATAGATAAATGATTGATATAGATAGATTATTGAGATAGATATAGATAGAAGGATAGATTAAATTATTGATACAGATAGATTATTGAGATAGATAGATAGATGATAGATGATTGATATAGATACATAGATAGATGATAGATGATTAATATAGATAGATGATGCATAAATGATTGATACAGATAAATGATTGATATAGATAGATTATTGAGATAGATATAGCTAGAAGGATACAAGGATACAAGGATAGGTAGCTAACGGGTATGCAGGTAGATAGATGATAGATGATTGATATAGATACATAGATTATAGATAGATGATAGCTAAATGATTGACATAGATGGATTATTAATATAAATAGGTAGATAGACAGATAGATGATAGATATATAGACAGACAGAACACAACATATGAAATTGTTTTTAATATTTATATAACAATTTATGTAATAGTTTGTATAATATGGATAGGTTTTTTTAGATATTTTCCTTATTTACATGTAAATTTCTCCTTTCCCAGTTTCCCCTCCAAAAAACAAACAAATAAACAAACAAAAACGACAAGAACAAACCCCTGTTGCCTCCCCCTCCCCATGCCTGCCAACTCACCATCTTCCACTTATTGGCCCTGGCATTCCCCTACACTGGGGCACAAAACCTTCACAAGGCCGAGGTTCATTCCTAATATGGATAGTTTTATGTCATGTATATATTTACCATTTCCATATTTACCCAAAATAATTTCTTTGAAATCCACATCTACATATAAATATTAAATTCATTTGTTTTAATACTAAATATCCATTTGAGTAATATAATTTAAGCCCATAATTTGAATGTTTCTCATTTAATTCAGGTCACCCTCCCTTGAATTAGAGCACCTCCCTTGATTTTTATTTGTACTACTAAAAGTAGTGAGGTTATGAATGTTTCAACACCTATATCCTTACAAACATGTACACATTTCTCAGGGATATAAACATGGGACTGAAATAAAGGAGTTGGTGGAACATGACTATTTTCAACCTCTCTTTGTATTACCCAATTTACCTCAAACAACTGTATGCAGTACAAAGTCCTCCAAGAATTTTTGTAACTTTTCCCCAAATACTATAGTAACACTTGCAGTGAAGAATTTTTAATGTAATGTGCATACATTGCAATCGTATTTGTGTTCTGGGATGTACCATTGCCTTCTCTCTTTTCTTTGAAATATCTATTTATAACAACAAGCCTACTTTTTATTTGTCCTTTTTTATACTTTACTAATCAGAGTGAGTTATATATCCTAGTAGCTTTTTGTCTTATTTATATATGTTACAAATGTCATATATGTTACAAGTCTCTTAATTTTGTTATTCTGATTTTGTGGAATCTCAACCTACATAATTTTCAAATTTTAGAATGTTAAATTTTGATACTTTTTAAATAACATATTCACCTTTTGAATCTTGTTTAATGAATCATGACTAAACAAAGAATATTCGAATATTCTCTTATTGAATGTGTAGTGTTTTCAGAATATTTGATTTAAGTGCTTTCAGGTGTACCATAATCCTGTTTCAGAGCAAGTCCCAATGCTTTATTCTCTCACATTTTTGTCAAAATGAAGTTATAACCTATCCGCTACCCCAGTAATAAAAATTGTATAATATTGATTTCTCAGATATTTGTCCAGCTTTAACTATGTTATTATAGTTATATAAATAAAATATATGTTATCTTGGAAAAAATCCTTTATATATTTTGTTACAGGAGACTGAGATATTTTATTTGGCATTACTTAGGTTGACATGCACAGCAGCACATAGAAGTGAATGGCTTTATGTCTAAGAAACTTTACATTAGCTTCTGTATCTGTATTTATATTTCAAACTAATTACTATAAACTCTGATGTATCTGATTCTAGATGCTGGACTGGAGATTGGCAAGTGCACACTTCATCCTGGCTATGATCATGATGCTCTGGGGCTCAGGAAAGGTGTTCTCCATGGACTTAGCATCACAGGTAATGGGAACTAGCTTAGAATGTCACATGAAAGAGCACAGGAGATGGCTCAGCATTAAAATTATTACTTTTTTTTAAAGGTCAACTATAGTTTTTAAAATTTTTTGATTTTTTCTTTATATTTCAAATGTTATTTCCTTTCCTGGTTTCCCCCCTGAAAACCACTTATCCCCTCCCCTCTCCCCCTACTCACCAAACCACCCTCTCCCACTTCCTGGCCCTGGAATTCTCCTACACTGGGGCATAGAGCCTTCACAGGACCAAGGGCCTCTCTGCCCATTGATGACTGATGAGGCCATCCTCTGCTACATATGCAGCTGGAGTCATGAGTCCCACCATGTGTACTCTTTAGTTGGTGGTTTAGTCCCTGGGAGCTCTGGGGATACTGATTGGTTCATATTGTTGTTCCTCCTATGGGGCTGCAAACTCCTTCAACTCCTTGGATGCTTTCTCTAGCTACTCCATTGGGGACTCTGTGCTCAGTCCAATGGTTGGCTGCGAGCATTCACCTCTTTATTTGTCAGGCACTGGTAGAGCCTCTCAGGAGACAGCTATAACAGGCTTCTGTCAGCAAGCACTTGTTGGCATCCACAATAGTGTCGGTTTGATGACTTGTGGGATGGATCTCCAAAGAGAACTTAAGACCAATTTCCCTTATGAATATCGATGGAAAAATAATCAATAAAATTCTTGCAAGTCAAATCCAAGAATACATCAAAACAATCATCCATCATGGTGGAGTAGGCTTCATCCCAGGGATGCAAGGATGGTTCAATATATGAAAATCTATCAACATAATCCACTATACAAACAAACTCAAATAAAAAAAAAACATATGATCATCTCACTAGATGCTGAGAAAAAAATTGACAAAATCCAACACCCCTTCCTGATAAAAGTCTTGGAAAGAGCAGGAATAAAAGGCCCATACCTAAACGTAGAAAAAGCAATATACAGCAAACCAGTAGCCAACATCAAACTAAATGGAGAGAAACTTCAAGCAATCCAACAAAAATTGGGGACTAGACAAGGCTGCCCACTCTCTCCCTATCTATTCAATATAGTACTTGAAGTCCTAGCCAGAGAAATTAGACAACAAAAGGAGATTAAAGGGATACAAATTGGAAAGAAAGAAGTCAAAACATCATTATTTGCAGATGATATGATAGTATACTTAAGTGACCACAAACATTCCACCAGAGAACTCCTAAACCTGATAAACAACTTCAGCAAAGTTGCTGGATATAAAATTAACTCAAGCAAATCAGTGGCCTTCCTCTACACAAAGTATACACAGGCTGAGAAAGAAATTAGGGAAAGAACATTCTTCGCAATAGTCACAAATAATATAAAATACCTTGATGTGACTCTAAATAAGCAAGTGAAAGATCTGTATGACAAGAACTTCAAGTCTCTGAAGAAAGAAATCAAAGATTTCAGAAGATGGAAAAATATCCCATGCTCATGGATTGGCAGGATTAATATAGTAAAAATGGGCATCTTGCTAAAAGCAATCTACAGATTCAATGCCATCCCCATCAAAATTCCAACTCAATTCTTCACAGAGTTAGAAAGCAATTTGCAAATTCATCTGGAAAAAAAAACTAGGGTAGAGAAAAACTATTCTCAACAATAAAAGAATCTCTCGTGGAATTACCATCCCAGACCTTAAGTTGTAGTACAGAGCAATTGTGATAAAAAAAACTGAATGGTATTGATACAGTGACAGGTAGGAAGATCAATATAATAGAATTGAAGACCCAGAAGTGAACCCACACACCTATGGTCACTTGATCTTTGACAAAGGAGCTAAAATCATTCAGTGGGAAAAAAAAAAGTCCATTTTCAACAAATGGTGCTGGCTCAACTGGCGGTTAGCATGTAGAAGAATGCAAATCGATCTCCTTGTACAAACCTCAAGTCCAAGTGGACCAAGTACCTCCACATAAAACTAGATACACTGAATCTAATAGAAAAGAAAGTGGGGAAAGAACCTCAAGCACATGGGCACAGTGGAAAATTTCCTGAACAGAATACCAATAGCTCAAGCCCTAAAGTCAAGAATTGACAAATGAGACCTCCTAAAATTGCAAAACTTCTGTAAGGCAAAGGACATTGTCAATAGGACAAAATGGCAACCAACAGATTGGGAAAAGATCTTTACCAATCCTACATCTGATAGAGGGCTAATATCCAATATATACAAAGAACTCAAGAAGTTAGACTCCAAAGAACCAAATAACCCTATTAAAAACGGGATACAGAGCTAAACAAAGAATTCTCAACTGAGGAATACCAAATGGCTGAGAAGCACCTAAAGAAATGTTCAACATCCTTAGTCATCAGGGAAATACAAATCAAAATGACCCTGAGATTCCACCTCACACCATTCAGAATGGCTATGATCAAAAACTCAGGTGACAGCAGAAGAGGATTTCTATCAATCAGTTTAGCAGATGAGCTCAATGAGCTTGTACAACCAGTAATACAGACGGTTTACAGGAAATCTTCATGCAAATGTGTTTATACTAATCATGGCATTGCTGGGTTTATACCAAAGACAATGGTCCAACTGCTAGGCCACCCCTCTGAGCCTGTTGGGAATAATTGCAGGGGAAATCCATCCCAGCTGATTTAAGACAGTAATGAATGATATCATTATCTTCAGGAGCCAGTGTCATGACTCAGCAGCCAGCAGATTCCACTGTCATACAGCTTCCTCCAGCCACCTCTATAATATCTGAAGTGGTTAAGTGTTATTGTGTGGCATGTAAGGGTGATGGGTACTCAGCAGCACTTGAGCAGGTGGCTGCTCAAGGCCACCAAGGTAAAGTTTATCAACTGTCATTTAAGGACTTGAGTCATTCCATCCCACTATTATCATGAATAAAGGATGGGAAAATAAACATGAAAGAGAGAATCTACAGCAAGAACATATTAAAATTAATATTAGCAGCACTCTAATAATGCTCAACGCCTGATTAGACCCCGGCAGAGATATAGAACTTCCCAGTCTGTCTCACTTTGCTCAATAATAAAAGATCATTGCCTTCGAATTTATTTCTCTCTTTCTTTGTGAAGTCTTTACTGGAATTTAGTACCCTTCCTCCTCAAATCTCTGTTGTGATCCACCTTGTAACACAAGGAAGCATGCGACTAAAGGGAAAAGGAAAGAAACGCTGGGGTGAAAGCTGCTCTTAGAGAATAATCTCAGGTGCCTAGTACAGAAGCTGCACTCCGTGCCTATGGAGGAGCCTGGGGTGTGTGACAACAGCAGGTTCTGAAACTCTGATCCTGGACTTCCGAAGGAAACGGAGACTTTCCACACTAAACACTCTCGTTCTTTTATGCCTGGCCTAAAGTACAAAGAGAAACCACACACAGCAGATAAACAAATAAAATTTGCCTGGAACTGTACTATTCTTGGAGTAGTTCTACATGTTTTTTATACTTTGTTAAAAAAAATCACATGGAGTGAGATATTAGCTTCCTGGGGCACAGAAACACAGTATTTTGTTTATTTTCACATCCCTTAACTCTAATGCAGGACCTGGAACAAAATAGGATGCCAGTGGTTAATGAATGAGTCATGGAAGTAAAATAGAATGAGAGAAAAAAATGAGATTTTTGTTATAAGCAAAATGTCAGGATGGACATTGCATAGAAGAAAGGCTTAATCAGATACCCACTATTCTTACGTTACTTATACGTTAATAAGAAAAGTATATTTGTTGTAACATTATTTAAAGTAAATTGTAGTACAGCGAGGAAAGAGATACAGGGGTGGTACTATGGTAGATAAGGAAGGATGCACTTGTTCTGGGGCTGAATCTGAAAGACCAATCAGTAAATAAGTTAAATTTTAGAAACATGCTGGGGAAGAGGGGCTGTTATTTTCTCCTGGGTGTATTCTACCTCTGTATGTTTTAGTCCCACAAAGCTTAGTTCTCTTTCTAAATCGTAACCCTGGGAGATCATAAAATGATCAAACAGGAATGTCATCTAGTGGTAGAAAATGATTATTGCTAATTTTGTATATACTTATATTTCATGATTTAAGTGAATGAGAGCACCTTTATCTGCATTGTAGGAGTTTGGAACAGCAAGCTTGCAGTCACCCCCCACAGCCAGAGAAGAGAAGTCAGCCACTGAGCTTGCAGCTAAGCTCCTGCTTCTTGATGATCTGGTGTCCTTGGAGAATGAGGTATTTGAGACCAAGAAGAAGAGAAGCTTCTCTGGCTTTGGATCTCCCCTTGACAGACTCTCAGCTGGGTCTGTAGAACATAGAGGGAAACAAAGGTAGGTGGACAAGAAAAATCATGCCACTGTCTGGCTCTTCCATTCTTCACTGTCTGGATTCTGCAACAGGATCCCATGGTTTAAATATCATGAAAAACTTAGATATGAACAGAAGCTGAGTGTGCTGGCCACCCTTTGGTCAAATGATTATTTAGAAGCAGTAGGACTATGGTGATGTGCTTGAATATCTTAGTTTGCTTCTCAAGGAGGACCTTCTTACATGTAGTTTAAAAAAATAACAGTTAATTTAAGATACTATTGTTTGTGGCTGGTAAAGGCAATGTGCATGTTATGGGTCACTTGAGATTGATACTTCACAGGCATAGGCAGAGCAATGTTTTCAGGCTATTCTCAATACAGAGCTTCTTAAAATAATATGAATTAATTCATCTCCTACAACCAGAAGTAGCAAAGGATGCTTAAAATTTGTTTCGAAACACACGTGTTTAAATCAAATTTCTTTTCTTTTCTGGCCATGTGTTTTACCCAAAATCTGCCATAATCATTACATTACTTCTCTCTAAATTGAATATAAGTACTTACCGATATAAAATCAGATGGCATAGTCAATCAGAAGTGCCATTTAAATTACTAATAGCTACAATTAGAATATAATCCTTGATGTTCTCCCCTAATTAATCACTGAATTACTCTCAGTAAGTTAAATCACCAATCTACACATAATTAATTTTCTATCCTAAGTCTCTATCTCTCTTGCTGTACATTGCATATTGTAGTGGCATAAGAGTCCGCATCTTATAATGGCCTTCCACATTTTCACTCTCCTCGAAGCCTAATTTTTTTTATTACATAAGTATTTCCCCCACACTAAAGCTTCTCCGATTCTAACCTAGTTATTTGTTTTCCAAATCATTTTTTCTTGTATTTCTTCATCTTTTGCTTTATACTATGTCCACCATTTTGTTACAAACCCATCCTCTTCTTCTGTCCCTTGATAAGGATCATCTACATAAAAAAAAGCTTGTATGAAACATTACCCATTGCTTACAGAGTAAACATAAACTGCTCAAGAAATACTGTAAAAGATTTCCGGAATAGCACTCCATGCTTTTCCATCATCGACATATCTTCTGCAAAGAACCTCATGGTTTCCTCAGTTTCATGACTGGCTTTCTGTTTGCTGATTCCAAGACCATGTTGATAATAAAGATACAGAAAGCAATATCTCCCAGTTCTGAAAGCTTCTCAAAGTTCTGCTAGAATGAAACCACTCATTAGAGATTGATGTTCATGTTCATTTCAACTGTAATTGAAAACCAACCTATAACCTGTTTTAAAATTTATATACTCTAAAACAGACAAATACAGATGTAGTTACATTTAGAGTCTAAGCATGATGTCATACTCCTCCCAGTGGGAAAGAGAAGGAACACACTCGCACACGTGCACACATGTGTACACACACACATATCTGCATGCTTACTAATCCTAAATCCAAAGTTTAGACATCACCATAAACCAACTTCATGAACCAATGAGTTTATTGAGGTTACTTACATAAATGTAAGTGGAGGGTCACATACAGGAGCAGAAAGAGAGGAGATGACTCAAAGACAGCTTTATCACCAAAGCTCACTAGGAATTTGAAACATACTGCACAGCCTACAGGCAGCTCAACAGATTGGAACTTGTCCTTTCTAGGTTCCTCAGTTGTTCTGAGCTTCTTCAAGGCAGCTCAGTTTGTCTCTGCTTGGTTGGTTTGTGAGACATCTAAGCCACTTGTCTATCTAAGTATGTCTTTACTTATTTATATACTCTTGGGAAAGGAAGGGGCCTAGTAAATCTGGTTGGTTTCAGAGACTTCCTGATGCTATTTATGAGTGTTTACCTCATGTCTAGAGAACTTCTCTAAGGATGGATAGTTTTCAATTTCAGATGACCAAAGCAACCAGAGAGGCATTATAAGAATTAGCTATATCATTACTTTTAAAATTAAGTTAGGATGCTTCTTTTAAAGAATACAGAGTTGTATTATAGTATACGATCTGACATTATTTATAAGTATAATTAGCAAATATTCAGGGGGTAATGATAGCAGATAAAATTCTTAATGAAATTTTATCATTTTATGGTTGTTAAGTGGGAATAAAAGTATTTTGAGACTAGATGCTTGTTGATTTGAAAGGGAAAAAGAGCAAGAAAATTAATGTCTTTTGTCTTAAAGAATAACAGATAATAGCTTAAAAGAGAGATACTCAAAGTTATATAAAAACATTGGTGTTATAGAAATTTTTAATCCCAAACTAAGCTTTCTATCCCACCTTTAACCATTTTGTTCACAGATAAAAGACACATACAACCTTAATATTTACAACAAGCATTAAACAGCTCAAGAGCTGGACAGATATCTACCCTCTATGCTATTAGAATCTACTTCGCTATAGATGACCCCAAGTTATTATTTACTAAAACTGTTTCATCTGGGCTGCTCTAAACTCCACTGGCCAGCCCTCAACGCCACATTTTCATAAACTCACCTAAACTATGGTGGCTTCTCCTTCTTCCTCACCTTCTCCCCTCATGGTTCTCCTCTGACCATCCCAGGCCTGGGAACCCTAAAACCTGCTTATGTCTCTTCTGCCTAGATAATGGTCGTCAGAATCTTTATTCACCCATCAGAAATAACTTGGGAGAAGAGGGAAGCCCACACGGCTCACTTGGGTCTACATACAGTCTCTTGGACAACCAGGTCTTGAGGACCCACACTTAGTATAACAATACACAGCAAAAGACCAAACCTCAACACATTAGTACAAAAACCACCATGTAAATAAAATTAATATCATTCCTATGAACACTAGAGATAAAAAGGAAACACAATGGAGGCATGCAATAATGTAAAAACTCATAACCACAACTGTTAAAAGATTATTAAAATCAATTACAGACAGAAATGTCAATGGAAATAACTTGTCTATTAAGATCGGAGCATTTTCAGGAGAGTAGGATACGGCATATGGCAGAGCAAAGTACCTGGCACGTGAAACCCTGTGCCATTATCCAAAACTGAAAATAAAGTCATAAATTATGTCTTCTCAGATTGATTGATAAAGGAAACATTCAATCCCCTTTTGTATTTAAGGAATATGATTAAAAGACAATTTAGAAGGGTAAAGAAAAAGAAATAGACAAGTACAAGTTATGTAATAAAAAATAAGTTAATTAAGAACTGGGAAGTTGTTACAGTGGTTAAGCATACTTGTCGCTCTTGAAAAAACCGTGGTTTGATTCTGAGCATCCACACAGCAGCTCACAACCATCTGCAACTCCAGTCTGTCCTAGCAGAACTGATGCCTTCTTTGACACTTTACAGGTACCAGACATGCATGTGCTACATAGGCATGTATGCAGAGGAAACGCCCATACTCAAAAAACATTACTTAATTAAAATGGAAAAACATTTGGCAGCATTTAAACAGAAGGAAACATAAATATGGTAAGAAGTAGAAAATTAAATAATTAAATTCTGCTCTCTAAGTATTTAAAATATTTATGTAACATATAACTTAAAATGCTGCCAGATCATATAGCTAGTTCACGGACTGAAATAAATGAAATTATATATTTCAGTTGACAATACAGACATTACAGTTATTGAACAACAGCAAGAAATAATTTTACCACACACCTCTGGGAAGAGGGATATGGGAAATGCCTATAACTGAGATCAGTAATAAGATGCACACAGTTCTGGGTTAGTTATCTAGCACCAAGAACTATATTGAAAGAAAATAAACCTTAACATTTTCTTCAGAAATTATATTAAGGCTATTGATATTGATATTTTTATCCTAACAATATTGATCATATATCATGGGATAACGTGTATAAACATATATTTAATAATCCATTGTTCCTGATACTAACAAGAACTGAGGTTCACAGAGGGGGAAAAAATAAAATAAAGTCATCAGGTCTATTTGACAAACCTTTCAAATAAAATTTATCCTCAGATATGGCAAGATTTCAAACAGCTTATAAAATATTTATATTAGTCTAACTACAATAAAAACTTTTTGATTTAATTTTAATATATTGAAAATTCATACAAAAGATCAACAATCTGTAGCAAGCAGCCTGAGTACTGAGACTGCCAGTATGGAATGTCCCTTCTCACTCAAGGAACATGTGAGACTCCTCAGAGACAGCGCAGTACTACATTTCCTTCAAGATCTTGATATGCCTGATATGAGAGAGATTTCTGGTAAGACAGCCTGGTCAAGGGACTCAGGCACACACTTAGAAACACTCCTGTTGAGGAGTGCTCTGAGCTGTGCTTGAAACACAGGCTACACAGTGTTCATAGCTTAAGTCTATGAACGAACAATGTTGTTTCAAACTCTTGGCTTCCTTTAAAGAATGGTTTTCCAGCTCACAGTGTGAAAACTTGTGCATGAAGGGAGTGTTAAGCCTACCTTTCTTGCATGAACTCTACCACTCATAGATGGAAACTTTTCTATTCATTCTTTATTTATTCTCTTATTATCTGAAAAAAAAATAAGATATGACGTATTGGTAGATGAGGAAGAGAGCTTCCTTTATGGAATTATTTTAGCTAACAAATGAGAATGGAATAATAGAGCATCCATAACCTAACACCCTAATGCTGTGCTGGATCCAGACACTTTCCAACTTCTGTTGTTGCTACAGAGGAAATGGTCATCATATAGCTATCTTTCACATAGTCATCATGTGAAAGAACCTACTAGTACCAGTCAAGTAGCATGGTTGAAAACTGTAAAAAGAAAGACAAGCAAAAGTTAATTTTGTCTTTAGATCTAGATACCAAATTTCAGCAAATGTGAAGTCAGAAATCCTTCACTGACATTTTGGTGGAGCAAGCAAGCACAAAATCCTGACTGTGGAAAACTGAACAACAAAGAGCTTGAAGTTTTCCATAGACAAATTACAAAGATTTGTATAGGGAAAAAATGATGGAAGGAAAAGTGATGTTAACAATAAATAGACTTAAGAGACTCATGGACTACTTCAGACCTTTTGGTAAATCCTGATTTAACAATGATAGTGTTCTGAAGTGTGAATTTATAAGAAGCAATATGAATAAGAACAGAGACTACTTAATGATGCCAAATAGTTCTTTAGGAAAATGATGACAAGATAAAAATGACATATTCAGTTCCATATTTAATTATGAAATTATTGGCACCCCTTGAAATGTGGTTTGATATTATCTTATAAATCCAGAATAAATTGAGAATTCTGTCAGTGTAAAATACATTTAATATACCTAGCCTACTGTAGTGGAATTCCAAAGAATCATATAGATTGCCAGCTCAGGAAAAGAGTAAAAATCAAAATACGACTTCTATTAATTATCCATGGCTTTCTTGCCATCCTCAAACCAAAAATTGAAAGTTAAAACACCAAAGGTCAAAGGCCATCCATTCCTTTCTGAACTTTGCTTGAAAATAATACAGTAATGGGGCCACACAGAATGAAGCAAGGTCCATTGTATGATTTTTTTTTACCTTGAAAAGCATCTGGAATATTGTATAAATTTAATTAAACAATGAAACAATTAGTAAATTAGACCTAGTATATTATGAGCTAAGGAAATGACTCCAAATAACTCAAAAAGATACGGAGAGAGAATGAGAAATTGAAACATATAATTCAGTCTACCAAGAATTTTATTGGAACAAAAAGAAAAGCAAAAATAATATTTGAAGTATATTTCTGGAAGTTTGTAAAAATAGTAATATATACACATTAATATATGTTAATATATTATATATTTTATATATAAATTACCAAGTAAATCTTGACAGATATAATTAGTATCATTATTTTTTATAATAGTGCATCCTTGTAATCCCACCATACAGGAGGCTAAAGGATACTAATTCAAAGTAAAGAAATTCATAGAAATCAAAAGAATGAAAGAAACTAAATAAAGCATTGTTTTTACTTAACAAGGGTAGACTTTGATTTGTACTATGGTGGGGAAGCTTTCTCTGTAGAGCAAGTCTTTTACTTGTCCCTATTGTGAAAAAATGGGCTACATGGAAGCACCTGTTCAAGAACATGTTACTTCTTTTTTTTTTTTTTTTGTATTTTCTTTATTTACACGTACATTTTCCCCTTCCCATTTTCTCCTCCAAAACAAACAAACAAACAAACAAACAAAAACAAGAACAAACCCCTTTTGCCTCCCCCCTCCCAATGCCTGTCCCCCCACCCTCTCCCACTTATTGGCCCTGGCATTCCCCTACACTGGTGCACAAAACCTTCACAAGGCCGACTTCTGAACATGCAGAAACATCAACAGAAATGATTTGTCCCATATGTGCAGCGTTACCTGGAGGTGATCCTAATCATGTCACAGATGACTTTGCAGCTCATCTGGCACTTGAACACAGAGCCCCTAGAGATTTAGATGAATCAAGATTTAGTGGTGTTCGACATGTACGTAGAATGTGTCTGTTACCCTGGTCAGGGGCTAGGGGTCTGACACTCGTGCCTGTAGATCAAACAAGAACTTTACTAGCAGTTCTACCGGTGGATTAAGGGGGTGAGGGGAGGTGGTAGATTTTGGTGCTATGGGCTGTGTAGATATTATGCTTTTAGATGTTGCTTTAGAAAACCTAAATTTAAAAGAGAGTAATAAAGGAAATGAGCCTCCTCCACCTCTTCTTTGACGCCTCCCCACTCGCAGACCATGTTCTCTGTGCTGTGTTTGCCAATGAACGTGGACAACAGCTATCCTGGGTTTGTGTGGTGATTATAATTCCAGGTCTATCATTCTTGTTACATTGTGTATATTTGAAAGGAAGAGAGAAATACATATGATAATCACTTCCACTTAACTAACTTTTACTTCTAGCCGGTAAATGCAGGTAGCAGCACAGGGTGATCTCTGCTTTCTGTACCTTGACATGCAAAAGGCTCTCCTCATACTCCACATTCAAACTCAAGAGGAAGATTGAAATCTCTAATGAACCTGCTTTGTGTATCTATGAACATTAATGAATAAAAACTGCTTCGATGGTTAAAAAAATAAAGAAAAAAAAAGAAATTAGAATCCATTGGATGTCATTCAAGAATATAACTCACTGAAAATCTTCACAAGGAAGTTTGATGAGGACAGGAAAAAATAATTCCAAGATCTCTCTTGGTTTTCCTCCCCTTTCTTGCCAAGGCCACCTATGGCTGGACTCAACAGAAAAACAAAAACAAAGGCACATTTATGCATTCTAAATAGTGCAGCCTCCCAGGGTTGAATTTATCTGAGAAAATATAAACAGACAAGTCAGAAGAGAAGATGAAAGATGCCTATTTCAATTACTCACATATCTAGATCAGTAAATCAGAGCATTACTCTTATAAATTTAGAAGAGAAGAACTACTCCATAAGATAAAATTAGAAAAGAATACTTATATCTTACCCACATGTATTCAAATCAACCTTGAAAGGTTGTATCAATCCTTCAAGTGATATTAAGGGCAGGTCCTGTGATGCCTCTGCTCACATGTATGGAATAAGCACATCTCTTTTTCACTTTTGTATTTTTAAGAAGTAATTCATTAAAATATCCATTTATGTTCCTTCATCCAACCTCCAGTCTTATAAAAACTTTCCTTCACTCAGCTTCAGCTCATTCAAGCAGGGGAGTTTACCTGGGAAGGGGCTGTGATATGCTATCTTTATTCTGTCCTCTGCACCACTTCCTGCAGTAGGCTACTTTTTTCTCTCTTCCAAACCAATGAGCTGACCAGCACTATCAAAACCTACCTTTGTGAGCAACTGTGGCTTCTTAAAACCCCTTAAAGGAGGATATTTCTACTGACCATGACAGAGCATCCACTGGAACTGTTTTAAACACTCTTGCCCCAAGCAGTGCTTTCCCTCTGGGAAGCCAAGTACACTTTTCATCCTTTTCCTAACTTCCTGACTTTTCCATTCAGCAGCACCACCAGCATTCCTGCAGATGTGTACCCCATCACAGCTGGCAGAGAGCCCTCAGAAATGCCCCTGTCATATACAACCCAAGGCAACTCTAGTCACATGCTCCATATTCTTGATTTTGGTCAGTGAATAAAGGTGCTTCCTAAGCAGTCTCCTCCAAGCCAGTTCTACAGTTTTTTATTCTTAGTTATAGAACATCTGGTCTACCATCAGATTTTCTCAGTGGTGTATTCAAAGGCCTTCTCGTCTTAGAAGATAGAAGAAAAGCACTTCTGTTGCCCAGTAACTTGATCCCAAAAGATTCCTTCTGACCCATTTGACAATATTCCCTTTGGGATTTAAGACTGAAAACAATAAGTTGTAGAAGCATCCTTCTAAATATTACATAACCCATTGCCTCACTTGAGAATGCAAAAGGAATTATATGCTACCTAGTCTATTTTCAGTTTTTCTTCAGTTTTGGAATCATCAAAACCAAATATTAAAATAAAGAATATCATTCTAAGATGCTGACTCATGATAAAAAAAAAGAGATATTAAAGAGATATTATGATCCTTGTTTTATTGAGTAATTTCAGGTAGATAAATTACTTCCCTGATATGATCTAGCTATAAATTATACATCTTCATTTAACTTCAAAGGAAAATTATTTCCTACATAGAAATTAAAATTCTATGGGAATAATGTGCTTATCAAAGGCCAGGAATAATAAAATAAAGTTATCTTTGACTATGTGCATTAAGTAAATTCTCAGCATTCCATAACACCAGTTGGAGATCCGGGCTAAAGTAGAGAAAAGTGGTGTCATATTCAATTTACTGGCATGATTGTACTTCTCAATGGCAATCCCCCAAATCAAGATGAACAGGTAACATTTTACACCCTTTTGATGCACTCTAAGGCAATGTGACAGACCTGGGCCAGCTGAGTCATCTCACAGTCAGTGCTAATTTTTTCCAACTTCTATTTGGTGATGCCTGGAGGGAGTAATTCAAATGGGCTCCATTTCAGATGGATAGTGCCCCTTTTACAGGCCCCTGTGGTTCTTGTTAAAAGGCCTGTCTATGCACTGGGAAATGCCATCCAGCCCAATGATCTTGGACCCCATTTGTCAGGACTTGCTTATTATTGCTAGTCTCTTCTCACCTCCGCCTCACCTAACGTAGATATACATACAGGTCAATAACTTTCTCTCAAAAGGATAATGCTGAGTTGAAAGAGTAATTGTAATGTTCTTTATTATCCATTTCAAAAAGAAATTTCAGTGCAGTGTTTTAGGGTAAGTCTATTTGCTAGATAGAAGTACGGTAGGGGTGTAATGTATATAAAGAATAGGAATTAAAATTAAAATATAGTACAAAGTAGAAAAATTAAAAGGTTGAAGTTTAAAAGAACAAGTTTCATTACATCCCCAAGAAGGTCAGAAGTCAAGCCAGTAAAGATCACTGTGTCTTAGCCTGCAGCACTGTGAAGCATTCCTAGTGAGTTGGGATTGCATTAACTTGGTTATTTAAGTCTCAGTATTTAATTCAGAGCTTGGGATCTCTGTCTGAATTCTTGTGCGTTCACATAGCTCATTCCTTGTAGGAAAATACTTTAGAAGATAACATTACAAGGGCAGTACCATCACCACAAATGTAAAAAAAATTTGTAAGCTCAATTACTACCTTTGAGATAGCATGCTAAAACAGACATAACTATTCTTTTTTTTTTAATTTTTTATTAGATATTTTCTTTACTTACATGCAAATTTCTCCTTTCCCAGTTTCCCCTCCAAAAAACAAACAAACAAACAAAAACAACAAGAACAAACCCCTGTTGCCTCCCCCTCCCCATAACCATTCTTACTGAAGCAGCATTTCCCTTTATGATCTAAACACACCTGTGACCCCACAACTTAAGAAAGCACTTCCATTAGAAAATATCTGACATCTTGTATGACCACTTAAACTCTCCTTCCCAGGGGAAGAATAGCCTAAATCTGCTTGCTCATTTGAGCAGGAGGGACTGACCATGCTCACCATACCTATTCGCTTCCTATATTTATGTGGTAACAAGTCCTTTCTGTGCAAGTCTGTCTAATGCATGGAGGTCTTTGACATACTTGTAGACTGCTACGTTTTTCTTTATTTTCTTTGGAGAAAAATCCAAGCATGTTTGTTTTCCTCATTATGAACAAAAATTTTGTGAGAAAAAGAAGTTTGGGGGAACTCAGTTTTGGTTACTTATGTGCCTAGCAATTCATTGTCTAATACTTTGATACCTGTAAGATTGGGAAACATACCTATTGGGGTAGTGCCTTCAAATAGCATATGGACTATGCAGTAATATAGTCAGTCACCCTTGAATTCTACAACTTAATTACCAAATTGGAGAATCCAGAAAGAATGGGGGTCATGTTCAAATGTAGCTACTCAACTTGGAACAAATGGTATGACATGTGATGGTAGACAAAAAGAAAAAAGAAAAAAAAAGAAACAGCAAGGATCCAAAACATATTAAAGGAAATGCCTACAACTCATAATCAAATTTGAAAATAGACAGTTAAACAGGCTTTCGATATTAGGGTCAAGAAAAATATTAATTTGAGTCATGAAGCTGTGTTCAGTAGTTAGCATATAATGTATTTTTTCTTCAAAACCACATCTAGGATTAATATAAAAATAAGATGTAAATAATCAACACATGTACTTGGCTCAACCTCTTTACAAGGACTGCAATTATTTGAGGTTCCCTGGCAACCAGAGAATCTACTTCCAAAATGACCCACTCACATGGCTAGAATGTCCCTGTTTCTCTCTGGATATTGGCAGGAGATTACCATATTTTGCCATGTGGACATTTAATGAGGTTCTTAGGAAAATGGTAGCTAGATACCCATCAGAACTAGTGGTCCAGCTAAGAAAGGGAGAAAGTACAGTAGTTTACAGGACTTTCCATGGTGCCATTTATACACTGATTATAGAAGTTGAATTTGTCCAGTGTAGAAGACTACACAGTGAGGGAATTATTGGGACCTAAAGTGGAACCTAACTGCTTCAGTCTTCTTAATATGTTTCACTATAATATAATTTGTTGTTTTGATGATCTAAATTATGAACCTATTGAAAAGAAGATTCTCTCTCTGTCTCTCTGTCTCTTTGTTTCTGTCTCTATATGTCCTCTGTCTCTGTTTCTCTCTCCATATACGTCCTTCAATATATATTCTTAAGTAAAATATGACTTACAACAAATCTGATTCAACAAAGTATACATGGTCTTTGTGGTAAAACTATGGCACTTTGTCTAAAAACATCAAAATTGCCTAAGTGATAAATCACCTAGAATAGCAAGAAATATTCATAACAATTTTAGTTTTCTACAGATCAACTTATACCATACAATCAATGCAATTCTAGTCAAAGCTGCAACAAGATTTGCAAGTAACTCAACATGCTGAATTTGTTATTATAAGAGAGAATGAACTCATTAAATAAAATGAAAACAATTGGGTACATTGAGATAACATTAAAGATTATCTTTAAGAAAAAGGAAAGTTAATGGCAGAGGTAGAAGAAACTCAAATACATAAAACTGATAAAGTGTCATATTCAGTGTATTCTAAGTTTAGCTACCATCAAATTTGAAAGAAAATCAAATTAATATAAAAAAACATATTTAAGCAGACACTCCAAAAGAAAAAATCCAAGTGGGCAATAAGCAGGTGAAAGGACAGGAAGCTACATTATCAATATAAGGATCAATATCACAAGCAGTATATCGTAGGCGAAAAGATATCAGGTTGTCAAAACCATAAATACATGCCCCAGGGTCTGGCACACTCTTGAAATAACAGAAACTGTGGTACATTGCCCTTTGGTGTGTAAATAGATACAAATACAGAAGACAATCTGATACTAAATAATAAAATTAAATATGGTAATAGGTGGTATTTCCTAGTTTGAAAAATACACTGTCCAGAAATCTCTAAAATTAAAAGATGTGTATGAAGCAGTTTTCAACTGAACAATATTTAACAACTCCAAGCAATTCAAATCCCCAGACTTTCCTGGGAGGCAGGATGAGCAGAGAAATACTAGATATCCATGCAATGGAAAGGAAAGGAGAGAAGAGGAGGGGAGGGGAGGGGAGAGGAGGGGAGGAGCTATAGCTACACATGTCAACCCAAACACATTTCAAAATGCATAGCTTTGCTGAAATGGAGATTTTATATGTGATGCCTTTTATTTCAGATTTAGTGAGGTAGGAGTGACAAAAAAATAAAGTTTCTCCATAGAAACAGACTTGGTCTGATGACATGACCCAGGGAGTAAAAGCGCTTACCTAATATCTTTGGTTGGATTCCTAAGATCAAAGTGATTAAGAGAACTGACCTCCCAAAAGTGTTCTTTTAACTACACTGCACAACACATACAGAGAGAGAGGGCATTTTGAATATGAAAACAAATAAAAATGATTTTTGGCATATGCATACATTGTGAAGTTATTGCTCCCATCAAGCGAATTGTCCTATCTTTTGCCTCACGTGGTGTCTGGTTTTACAATGAAAGCACGGAATTTCTTTGTTTAACAAACTTCTAATGCATCATATGTTCTACAGGCATGATTATTGATGCAGTTGTTTTTAATAACTGTATGATTGACGCTGGTAACACCATCCGTCATAACCAGTATTAGTTTGTACCTTGGGTCTGCAGCACACAAAATTCTAAATTCGCCCTGAGGTAAGTATCACCCTTTTGAACCATACCCAGGAGATAATGAGAGTCAAGAACATGGCTGCACTAAGCTTGAGTCCACAAAAGACTCCTGGAATTCGGCTGCCAGTGGTATGCCACCTGGGAGGGGACAGTGGGATGTCTACTGTTCAAGTAAAGTTCTGTATCATTTGCTAGTGCTGCAAGTTTGGATGCTGTTTTTCACTTTCTTTAATCAGTCAGTGATAATTGATGGACCCACTGCCTTACTTGGGGTAAAACTTAATAAAATTCTTAAATACAAGTTTTCTACTGCCCTTTTACAATGGTTAGCCAGCTTTAAAGAGGAGGATAGACATAGAAATCAAAGAAAATCCCACTTGTCCTGAAAAGTATATTTTATTTTAAATATAAAAAGCATGTTGAAACTAAAAAATCCAAATATGTGCTTGTATTAGTGTGACAGGTAAGTCATTTCTTTAAACTTCTAACAGGAGATTTTTCTTTTCTTTTCTTTTCTTTTCTTTTCTTTTCTTTTCTTTTCTTTTCTTTTCTTTTCTTTT
>JADRCD010144879.1:0-11088 GCA_019843815.1 Montemys delectorum
GCTGTCCGGGGGCCCTAGTCTCCGCACCGCTCCTGCTGGGGGCTGCCCACGCCAACCACCTGCCTCAGTCACCTCCTCTTCCAACGCCCAGGTGAGTCCACGCTCCCCTCCTCCGCAGGTGGGAGAATGCTGCTACGGTCCTCCGGGGGGGAGCCGCGCACTCCCGCTCTGGGGTCCGTCCCAGTAGAGCCTGGTGGGATGTCACAGGGATGGAGGCGAGGTGCCGGCAGGTGTCGGGACCCGCCGGGCTCCCGCGTCCTTGACGCTAAACTTTCCTCTGTGAAGGAGCGCAAACTTTTCGGAGACTGTGGCCGGGCTTTGGGAAACTTGGGCGAGTTCCTGCTGGCCCGGCGGCCGGAGTGTGGGTGACTCTTCCCCCTACTCCTGCTAGTCGGTGCTCCTGCTCTGAGCTGCGCCCTTGTGGCGCGCACACCGAGCCCGGAACCCGGACGATTTTGAACCCCGCGGTTTTGGCGGCGCAGATGAAGACGCAGCGGTCCGGGGCTAAAGCCTGGCCGGCGAGGGGAGGGCAGTTTCCTGGGCTCGGTGCCCAGGATGGCGTCTGAGATCCTTCTCCCTTTGGGACTGTGGACACCGCGCTCGGCCAAATAAATAATCGAAGCTGCGCGTCTCTCGGAAACTTCTCGAGAATCCGGCGGCTGTGAAACCTGGTTCCTCCCCTTTGGGGATCGAAAGTCGCTTACTGCGTAGGCTGAAAGCCGTGCACTCAGTTAGTTGACTCTGACAGCGGTGCTGTTGGTGGCTTAGAGGCGCAGCTCCCGGATCGTCGGGGTCTGGGGACTCCTTTAGCGCAGTCTGAGAGGAGGGTGAGAGCCCTTCTCCATAGGAAGGAGTTGAGGAACCTGCAGTGCCAGCTGGTAGCCCTTACACCTAGCGCGGGCAGGCTACCTCAAAGTCCTGGAGGGCTGGTGAGGAAATGCCTAGTTGGTTTTTCAAGAACACAAAACTTCCACCGGCGTCAATTGACATACCCAGGTGGTCTAGGCTTCTTTTCTCCCCTCTCAACCTTTAATACGGAGAAACCCTGCAGAGCCCTGACCAATACCTAAGTCTTAAGCCTCTCCCCCTTCAATTTGAGGATAAAGTGCTTACAACGAAAGATTACTGATTTATTAAGAATAGCTATGTATGTAATCGTTTAAATTATGACGAGCTTGATATTCTGAAAGTAAAGTTAAGATGGTCAGATCCTTCTAAATTAGGCCCCCAGCTGGCCCCACTACCCTGGGAAGGAGGGTGATGGTGGCCATTGCTGGCTACAGCTTCCACTGTAATTTGCTTGGCAAGGCAGTTAGGGAGCCAGAAAACTAGCCGGGCAGCCAAGAGGGTGGTAGGAAGGCTTACCAAGAATTCTGTCGTCCTGGAAGTTACCAGAGGTGTGATTGTTTTTCCACATCTTACCCTGCAGTCGAAGGATGTGGGGTAAGAAGTAAGGGAGGACCACTTTTCTCTCCCCTCTGCAGCTGGACAAACAGTGGTCCTGTCCTCTGCTGTCCTTGTTTGTGGGGATGGAACGCTTAGTATCCCGATCAGACAGTTTGGTTTAAGGAACTTTTAGAAGGACGAGTTCGATGTGTGGAATAATTGTCCCAGTATCTGCACAGGATGTCGATTACTGTCATTAAAATTGTGGGGGTGGTTCAGCGGTTTCTAGACTGTTACTAAAAGAAAGGTCCCAAAGTTTTATGAGTAACTTTAGTGTGTGCACCTAGAACAAACAGTCATACTCTTTAGTCTGAGTTTCTCCCCATAATACCTACCTTGTATCTAGAGATTAAGTTTGTGAACTCAGAAGGGAGGACTTGGCTCTTGGCCTGTTGGGTCTGAGTGTGAGTGGAGTGTCAAGGGTTCACTCTCCAGCTTTTCCAGCCCTGCTGCAAGTATAGCTATCGAGTTTTCTGCAGGACTTCTGGTCTTTGCCCTCCATCCCCAACTTCAGTGGGCTCCCAGTCGGGCACACGCTTAGCCTACATCCCCCAGGGTCCAAGGCCAGGCAGATTATACTTGCTTTGCACTGCCCATCGGAAAGTCCAGGAACCATTTAGCAATGAAGGCAATGTAAAAGGGGGCTGTTGTGCCCTGTTGTACTATTAGCTAGGTTCAGCTGCTATAAAATTGGAAAGCTGCATTGAATGTTTCCACCCCTCCCTCCTCCCTTCCCAGCTTCATCCACTAAGTGGTACCTTGTCTTCATCTCTCTTCTATGCTATGCTGTCTTAGAGTCAGTCGTGGAAGAAAGGCAGCCTGTAGTACTAAGAAAAACTGTAGAAGCAGAGATGTGTTAAGAGTTAAGGTTTCTTATCTCTTTCCTGACCTCCTGGACTCTAACTCTCTCTCTCTCTCCCTCCCTCTCCCTCCCTCTCTCTCCCTCTCCCCTCCCTCCTCTCCTCTCCCCCCCCCTCTCCTCTTCTCTCCTTTCCTCTCCTCTCTCCTCTCTCTCCATCTTTCTGACTCTGTCTCTGTCTCTCTGTGTCTCTCTTTCTCTGTCTCTCAATGTTTGGAGATGAATAGGGAGTGAGGCAGAATCTGAGGTGTTTTATGGACTGACCGGTCTGTAGTTTTTTTTTTTCTCATTATTGAGCTAACAGGCCCATATGTAGCTGTTGACATTGTATTACGGTGGCACCAGCTCCGCCATATTTAAAGACGTGCTCATGAGTTTAAAGCTACTTGGGACAAAAGTCAGGCTGCTCTTCTAATTTCTTGGACCTAAGGTTTCCCCCGCTTTGTAACCCTTTGACGGGATGCGTTCATTGCAAGGGAGCTTTGGCTTAGAGTTCAAAAAGGTTTATAGAAAACATCTTTACATAACTCAACTTTGTAAGGGAATCTTCTGAACTGTTTCAAATTAATATTTTGTACAGCTGGACCCTGGTAACTCGTTCTTGAAGTGTTTGCAGAGCTTTTTGAAACAACGGGGGGGGGGGGGGGGGGGGGGGGGGGGAAAGACCTTACTATGAAGAAGTAATTACTGACACGAAGCGGCTCTGTGTGTAAGGGCGTTCTGTGGTTCAGAGCATTTTCCACTGTGAGTCCTTACATTGTGTGGTCCTCTTTTCTTGGATAATGGTGGTTGAGTCAGAAAGTGCTTCCAAGGTGGTGTTTGGTGCCAGGTGCCAGGGGGGCCAAGGGAATGGTATGTGAAAGGCCTGTGGAAGAGCTTTAGAGGTGAGCCGAGCTGGCCTGGCTTCATGATATACTTGAAGAGCTTGTTTTCCTCTTAGTTGTCCTTGTACGTGGACCCCAGACAAGTGGGGGTTTGTGGTCACTGCAGAGTCCTCACCCCTGCCTAGGAAGTGCATGCGTGGCCTTGCGCACAGACATGTGTCTATCATGTGAATGCACATTCTGCTGGGCACTGCCTGCTGTTCCTTGCAGAGGAGAAGGCATGCTTGAAGTAGCTATCCTGCTGGATCAAGGGGCCAGATGGGGCTCTTCCGCATCAGGAGCGCCTGGTTTAAAAGGCTAGATGGTTTCTTAATCCTCTTTTCAGGGAAGCCTCTGCAGCAAAGGCTTGGAGCTGAGGCATGGTGCCTGCAAATTGATCAACAGCTGAAACTCCTAAGGCTGGCCAGCTTCTAGCCCCACCCCTGAGCAGCTCCACCCTCTCTGTCCTCCCAGCCCCAGCTGGCTCACTGAGCCCCAGCTCGAGCTCGCTCAGCCTTTCTCCCTCTCCCTCTCTCTCTCTCTCTCTCTCTCTCCCTCTCCCATGTTCACTCAGCTGCTAGCTCTGCTGACTCTTTGGTTTTGACTTTTTTTGTTTCTCACTGTCCTCGCTGACCTGGTTTAGAGGGGACTGTGGACAGGAGCTAGATGAAGCATCAGCCAGCCTCCCTGACTGAGCAGGCCAGTGCTCAGTCCTGTGTGCCTGGAGCGCTAGAGTAAGTGTCTAGGATCTGCCCATCCTAGAGGAATCTCTGCCTTCCGCCAAGATTGTTATTTCCTGAGGCTTGCCTTGCTGTCCCTAGGCAGGTCTTCCTCTGCCCTCCTTTGCCATGCGAAATACAGACTTAGCCATTTGGAGAAAAAAAAAAAAAAAAAAAAAAAAAAGAATACAGCCCATTCCCCTCTGATCTCTGTGCAGGCTCTGATGGATGGATCTCTCTTCTGAGAGGACTGCCTCATCCCACATCTCTCTGCTCCACGGTATTTTGTTTTGCACATTTTCTTGTTTTTATTTTAATTTAAAATATTTAATATTGAACTGAAGGGCTTTGTTGTTGTTGTTTTAGCTGCCTCCCATTGCCTCCCCACCTGTCCCCTATCATAGAAACTGAGTGAAGAAAATTATCCAGGGGTCATGAACCCTATCCCACCCAGGATCCCTTAACTTCTACACTTGGCCTTACAGGATGAGGCCAGGCACCTTCCACGTGGCCTGGCTGCCTGTCTCTGACCCTCCGTGCACTGTGGTTACCCCTGCCCCTGTTTGTCATAGTTAGACATAGTCAGGGATCAGGACTCCACAGCTGCTTGAGGCTCTAGGTGCCAGCATGCAGACTCTGGGGGTATAGAGGAAAGAGTAGGGTTAGGACGCACAGGTGTTTGCTCTGGGTTGTTCCTCTAGAAGCCGGCATGGCTGCTGCTGGGTCCCATGCCAGACTTGTAGACTTTGTGCTTGCTCCCTTGCCTCTTGTAGGCTGCCTTCAGTGGTAGGACACGGAGGTACTGATCCAGGCAGACCTCTGACTCCTTCAGGCTTTCATTTCTTTATTTTCAACTATGTAGCAGACAGAATCACTACTGTCACAGAAACATATGGAGACCAAAAGCCTAGTAAAGTTGATTTTAACAATAAGTCAATTTGTCTGTTTAACTATGTTAATAACCAATACCAAAAAAAAAAAAACATGTAAAAGAGATATTTTCTATCCTTCCTTTATATCAAGTCCTTGGAGTGTGTGTTATATTTGGTATACACTACGCACTTCTGATTGGATCTTCTACCTATGGAGGGCTTGTGGCTCCTGTATGGGGTGGTATGAGTCTGGCCCATGTGAGCGCATGCTTTACTCTCAAATCCTGGCTCTCTGTGTGTGAGAAGCAATAGTAAGCTATGCAGAGTTACTGGGAGTGTGGATAGGCTGTATGCTCTGTGTGGGCAGGGGTCTCTGTCTCCCGCCTTCAGGTCCCAGGATCCTAAGGAGTGCTTACAACACAGTAGGCGCCTGGGTATCTGAGCAAATGAGAGGCAGTTCACACATCACACTGACTTACTGATGAGCACTCATCCTGCAAGGCAGATCTGACTCCTCAAAAACAAAAAAATTAAAAAATAAAAAAATTAAATGAAAACCAAAAAACCAAAAAACCCAAAAAACGCAGAAAAACAAAATCCATTCAACCAACCAAACAAACAAACAAAACCCAGGTTGTTTGCTTTCCCGTTTCTTGCTCCTGTTTTAGTAGTTTTTTTTTTTTTTTTCCTTAGAGAATAGCTGGAAGAAATGTAGATGAGATCTGAAATGGGCAGGGAACCAGGGCTGAGTTTTATTAACAGTTAAAAATTTCAAACCATTTGTCATTAGTTAGAACTTAATCAACAATTAAAAATTCAAACAAGCATGCAAGAGGAGTGAGCTATGAAGGCGAAGATGTCTGAGATCTGTAGTGACAGTCTGTGAGTAGTCACTCTGGTGAGCTGGGGTCATGGCTCATGCAGCTCCATTCTGATAGGACACCATCTCGGAAAGTTGGTGCCTGTGTAAGTATTGTGCTGTGGACTTAATTCTCCATGTAATGCACCCCTCACGGTGTATTTACGTTTAGCGTGTTTCTCTCTGTCCTTTCCTATGCTCAGAGGTCTGCCATCTGCTACCTTAATACCCCTACCCTGAGTGGACAACTTGCAGTTCCCAACAGCCCTGAAACAGAGGCAGCTTGCACGTAGACACTTGTGAATGGGGTGTGCATACATGTTTTACCCTGATAAGTGCTGCATCTGAGAGCTACGTGTTGCTGGTCCCTTTCCTGATAAGACCCAGGGATGCTTCTAATGACCAGGCAGAATAACTTGTAGCCACTTGTAACTAACTCAAGTTTTTGTTTTCCATAGCTAAAGGCTTTTCTAGGCTCTGGGCTGGAGAGATGGATAGAGCCTTTGAAATAAACCTGAGGCATGTGGCCCCATCTTCCTCTACACAATGTCCTCTCTAGGAGCCTTTTTTTTCTTCCCAATCCAGTCCACCTCTAAAACAAAAAGGACCGGCTCTGTTTGGGAAGCCCTGTGTGTGAGTTCATACCGGTAATGTGTGACTTAGAAATGCATGGCATAGCAACTGTTACATTTCTAGTTCCGTTTATGCAGTCAAGGCTTCCCTCCCGTTGACACCTTGTGGGGACACCTCAGGGGCTTCTGCCTAACTGCCAACCCATGGTGTGTCTGCCTTCTGACAGTGTTAGTACTTGTCATTTGCAGTGACTTCAGGGTGTTCTCTTGAGCATTCCCACTTTCGAGCCACGCCTATTGGAATACCCACCCCAGTGTTTTGATTCTGTTCTGGGCCTTCGCAGCCCCAGCGTGACTCCTTCCAGTATTATATCTCCCCACCCACACTTGTTTAGGCACCCTATTTTGAAAGGTGGGAAGCAGCTTTCCGTTTGGGGTCATGTTCAGGTAGTGCCTGGATGGGGCGCAGTTACTGATAACTACTGGGTGTTGGTATCAGTAGAGGGGGTAAGAATCTTGGTGTTCAGCAGGGCAGCCCCCTCCCTTCCTATGCTTTGGGGACTCTGCCGTGGGAAGCTGACCAAATTTTCTGCCTCTAGTAAACATCCGTGTGAAATGGCTTCTGATAACCCTGAGAAAATAGACCCAGGGCTCCGGCTGAATGTGAAGGAGTGTGAAAGCGAGAAAAAGACATCTGTGAAGGCTGGCGTCTCGGCTGATGTAGACATGTTTTCTCTGAACATGGTTTTCTGGCCAGGGACGCCTCTCATGAGCTGGGGTAAAATGGATGGTAGGACTGGTGAGAAATATCTGACATAAGGGTCTATTTCAGCTCACAGCTTTAAGGTACAGTGAGCATGGCGGGGGTGGGAGTGTGGGTGTACAGCAATAGGAGAGCAAGTTCTACTTAGATAGCAGGGAGAGATGAATCCTGAGTAGGTCTTTTCCCACCTCAGTTAATCCTCTCTGGGAAGGCTCTCTCAGACATCTTAGACATAACCAGAGATGTGTTACATGATGATTCCGCATCCATCAGGTTGATGATGCAGTATAGAATATGCTTTATTGCCCTTAAAAAAATAAAGCATTTGTTTATCTGAGTCCGTTGGGCTTTCTCACTTGGATTCTTCTGTATACTCAAAGCACATACAAGTGTGTCTGTTGGCTGTACTTTCCGGATGGGTTTGGGGGTCTGCGCAAATCTCCAGAATGTGACTCCTCACTGTTGGGCATCCAGGCTGTGGTGAGGGGCTGGAAGCCAACAGACTAAGGGCCTCTCTGGTACCCTAGGCCTTAGATAACTTCTGGCCTTTATGATTCCAGAAATGCAGGGAGGGAGAGAGGGAGAGAGGCAGGGAGGCAGGGAGGACGTCTCTTCAGAAGGCCAAATCTACTTCAACCCTGGGTTTGTTCTTCACTTCTCAGCTGCTGGCTTTAGACGCCCATGGTCACTCAAAGAACTTGGCTGAAGCCTGGGATGCCCCTCGGGTAGTGGAGCACTGAACTTAGTAGACACGAGTCCTTAATTTCGTAAGTGCGAACACGCAGGTAGATGGTCAGAGGCGTTGCAGATGCCACGCCTGGGTTCTGGCTCTTTCAGTCTGGATGTGTGGTATGTGACAGATGTCTTATCTGCAGTTGGGTGGGCCTTTGTGGTCTGTCCTAGGTTGCTTCTGTTTTCAGGTATGTCCCAGGCTAGCCCTTGGGGGACTGGTAACTCTCTATAAATATACTTGGCTCCCTTTGCTCAGCAGTTCTTTGGGCGCTTTGCCCTCTTAGCTGTAGAAAAACTCTCTTTGGGCCTGTTGCTTTATCATAGACCAACACTCTTGATCCCCCCACTCACCACTGGTTATTTATTCTGTAAGTGATGCCCACCCGCTGCTGACCCATCTGCTCTGCCATTACTGCATCCTCCCTGTGCCTTTCACAGTATCTGGTTGGCTGGCTCCTTCCACCTCTGGCTTCTGTGTTCTTCTGAACTAGCTCTTCTTAACATCACCCACCCCACCCCCAACTTAGCCAGCGTCTTAGAGCACCCTCCAAGCTGAGATCTTAGGCCACCTTCTCCGAAGCATTAACGCCTAGTGTGCCCATACTTACTATTCTGGAAGCTCCAGTGAAGTGGGATATATCCCGAAGTTGCCATGACTGTAGCACCTGCCATCTCATCTTGCCTCCCTCCAGTGGGTCAGAAGTCTGTGCTACGCTCTGGTTAAAACACCTCCATGCTTTTTTTCCTGTTCCTTCGACTTAGTGCCACCCCGCTCCCATGGCCACCGGAACAGCTAGTTCTTCTGAAAGTTTTCTCCCACTTTCTAATACACCACAGCTACCCACCTGCTTACCCACCTGAAGAGATAAGAAACCTCTTCAGTCCTATTCCTGCCATGGACTAGCAGTGTGTCCTTGGACAGTTTATAGTGTGCATATCCTCTTGGTTCTTCAGTGTCCACCCCTGAAATGAGTGGAAATAACATCTCCTTTATAGGGACTTCAGGGACTCTTAAATATTTATTTACTGTACAGCATGTGTGTGGAGGTCAGACGGCAACTTGCGAGAGTCGGTTCTCTTCTTCCACCATGTGGGTTCTAGATCATCAGGCTTGGTGGCAAGCACCTTTACCTGCGGAGCCATCTTGCCTGCCCTATACTGCTTACACAGAAACCAGACCCGCCAGATGTAGGTAGAGCCCTTGATGACATGGTCTTGCTGACTGACTGGGATGAGGCAAAATTTCCTGGGGCTGAGCATCCAGGTGCATTTCTTGTTCTCTGGCCCACAGCTGTAGTGGCTACTGTTATGCAAAGCGCCCCAAGAGGACCGTGCCTGTCGATTCTGCAGAATGGGTAGAAGTTACCTTGCAAGGGAAACAATATGGGGCTGACTGGAGGATATTTGTTTTGAAACAGCACAGGTGTGCAGCCCCTTTGAGAAGTGGGACTTCTCAGTCAATGGTGGCTTGTGAATGATTTCTGGGGTCTCTGAAAGCTACCACTAAGCCACATTGGAGGCTTTTGGGTCTAAATCCTTTGATTCTAGAGCAGGCAGTGAAGTGTGATCCACTCAAACAGGAGGCAGTAGGCGGGTGAGGAGCCATGGTCAGAGCCAGCAGAAGGCAGCTTGCTTTTTTTTTTTTTTTTTGGTTGGAACCAATAACGTTTTGTTCTAGAAATGCTTGTCTGGGTAGCAATAAAAAAGAGGTCATCTAGTGCACTTGTGGGCTTTGACCTCTGTTCCCTGTTGTCCCTAACCTCCTGCCCTTCAGGGCCCCTTGGACCTGAGGGAGGAGTCAGCAGTTCCAAGAATTAGGACCTTGTCTCCAGGGACAAGGTCCTGTGCTCTTTTATGAACCATATTGTTTAAATTGGGCATGGGGGAAGCTTGGCTTGTGAAGGTTACCTGGGAATTGATTTCGTTTGGTTTTACACACCATCTACCCTGTACTTTATAATGAATAAGAAATTAACCCAACCTGTGGTTTTCCCTCTCTTGGGTCACCGAGGTGAGAGGCAGCATGGCGTACGGTGAGTTATTCTCAACCACTTTTCCTTCCGCTTAAATGTCCAGGGTTTTAAGTCTCTTGACCTCTAGAGTCCTCTTGTACACAGGGGAGAAGAATTTGTGTGGGATATATACAGAAGGACCCCTCCTCCCCTTGCTGGGGTGTCTTTGTTCCAGGCCCATATTTCCTGAGCCTCAGGCCTGTGCCCAGGCTTGGTTCTTGCCCATGGATGGCACTTAGCCCAGCCTGAAAAGCTTTAAGAAGAAGGTGCATATTTATGAAAGGGATGCACATTTTAAAAAAGATAGCATCTGGGAACAGTGAAAGGGAATTTTGCCACCAAGGGGACATGTGGGGAGAATGCTGAGAGGAGATGACCCTTCCCTTCATTCTTAGACCTACAAGAGAGGCAGAGGAAAGCGTTGCCTCATTCCCTCTGGTGTGGATGATAGGCTCCAATGGCCAGTTCTGGAACCCCCTCAGCTGACTCCCTCTGTGGAGCACCACAGTGGAGCTCTTCCTCCAGCATTGCCTTGACTCCACGGGATGCCACGCTCACTTGTTCCCTTGCCCCTACTGTGTCACTCCTGCTAAGGAGAATTTGCCTTGGGCCAGGGCCTTTCATGAGCTGAGCATGTATGTGTCATGTGATTCTTTTGTGTGGAGGTCACATAAGTTTCAGGCAGTTAATTAAACTGGAAACTGTTGAACTAAGTAAGGCCTGGTGTATTATCTAAGCACCAAGGGCTGTAAACTACATTTATTTTTGTAAAAACCAATGTTGAGGTAATTTCAGGAATACACATTTGATATTTAAAAGCATTTGCATGTCAACAATAGTATCTTTATATATATTTAGAAATTTATCTTTAATTATGTGTGTATATATGTGTCTGTGTGTGTGTTTGTACACGTGAGTGAGCATAGGTGGACCTGGGAAGCCAGAAGACGGGCATTCGATCCCCTGGAGTTTGATGTACAGATGGTTATGAGCCACTCAACATGGTGCGCATACCTATACTCAGGTCTCCTCTTAACCACTAAGCCATCTCTCCAACAATACCATCCCTGCCCTGCCAAGTATCTTATTAACTTATACTTTTCTAAATGAGCCAAGAATTTCATAGATATATTGCCTAAATTTATAAGTGCATTTGGGTCAGCCTGGCTTTGTTCTCCCTGAATTATGGCAAATTGGGTAAATATGGTAAAACCATCATTTTATGACTGTGGCATCAGCCTATGTCCCATAGTGTGCTCTTATGGACTCCATTTCCCCTCGAAATTTACTCCACTCCTCATATTTACGTCCAAAGAAGTTGGTATAGAGGAAGCCAGCCTAAGAGTCTTGAATTTCTAAAAGTCTACTTACCACCTTAAAAAAAAAAAAAA
>JADRCD010144880.1:0-11053 GCA_019843815.1 Montemys delectorum
TGGAGTTACAGGCAGTTGTGAGCAGCCCAAAGGGGTTGCTGGGATCTAAAATATATTGCTGGGTCCTCTGTAGAACATAACTTTAAGTTTTGATTCATCTCTGTAGCTGTTGGATCAGATTTTTATTAATAAAAACACACTTTTGGAATAATGGCTATGTTCTTATTAACTACAGTGATATGTCAGAAAAGCTTGTCTTCACTGAAGTCTTTGGGTTAGAGCTGAACATTGACAGTGGCAGAAGGGACAGTGAAGCCTCAAGAACTCATTTCTCAAGAACGCATGTCTTCTTTCTTTGCAACTTACGCTATTTGCATGTTGTCTATATGATTTCAGAAAGTAACAACTCTTCCTCTTTTGAAAAATAATTTCTATATCTAAAACATAGCGTTTAAGGAGTCTGACTAAAAACTAACTCTGGAAATAATATCTAACAAGAAATTGATAAGTTATAAAGGGAATTTATAAAGATCACCAACCACTTGTGAGATCTTGGAGAAAGGAAGAGAGCCTGCACTGATGTTTCCATGCGTACATGTGTTGCAGAATCTATAGCCCATAGAGAAAACTTATATATGGTGAGTAGGGATGACAAAATGAGTGGTCACTGAAGGTAAGTATAAAGGACATACTATCAGAGACAAACGCTCTGTGAGAGTCGGTCTTGGAAGCATCATTATCCTAAAATATAGTTTTGGGTCCAGTGACTTTCAACCTTATTACAAAGCATGCTATTGTTAAAATTCATTTCCTGTCCTTACAGTCTGTGGATATGTGCCAGCATGTCCTAACGGGCAGCAGAAAGGCAAGAAGAGAAGGCCCATTGACTGGTCTTTGTTACTGCTAGTGGAGAATCAAATACTCAGGAAACTCACAATGACATTTCCCTTTGCGTTTTCTTTTCTGTTCCAAATCAAATGTCACAAAATGGAGTGGGGAAATCTCAGCACTGGCAGTCTCTCTCATTGAGTAAAAGCCATGCTCAGTCATTATTATTTTTTTTCTGGAATAATAGTCAAGGCTCTTTCTCTCCTGTCGACCTTTCACTACCTCAGGGTAGAATCCCAGGACTGTGCTGCTGGAGGCAGGCTCAGTGAAGCTCAGTGACTGAATTCTAAGCATCTCAGTCAGAGCACTGGAGTAGCAGATGCCAGCAGATTGTTGTCCCTCGTTGGTCTTTATCATTCCTTACTCCCCATCCCTATGGCTGCTTTGCACGAAGGCATAAAACCTCCCAGACTGTGTCTAATTGCATAATCCCAGGTGGACAAAAACTGCCCCTTCTCTCCAACTAATGATCATTTTATGATCTAAGGAAGGAGGATGGATAGTCCTGGATGTTTTAATCCTTACTGGTGCCAGCACAGATGCTGTTTTCATGCTGGGAACTATCTGGAGAGGTCTCTCTCCCTCTGGCTCATTGGATTGCTTTCACAATACCAGTATGGGAGTTTTCTTTGCCATGCCTTGGGGACACAATTCTAAAGTGCTGAAAGGACACTGGCCAAGGACTCCTCTTTATTCTGAAGCAGGGTTTTGACTCCACATCCTTCCTGCTTGGTGAACGAACCCGGTGAGGTCTTGGGGGTGAGTGTCTCCTTTTGCTTTCTCATCTAAGCCTTAGCTTCTGAGGTGATGAGGACTCTGATCAAGACACTGCACTGCCACTTCACTCTGAAAAGGAAAACAGATGTGAGGGAACAATCTTGTGAAGCGTCCCGTTAGATGTTCCCAGGCAGGGGGCCTCTTCCTTCCACACTAGCTATGGACTTATCGTCCCACACTACCACATCGAGAAGATACTGTGATCTCAGTGTTTTTATCGCTAGTGTGATGACTTCTGGAGGTGTGGCATTTGACAGGTGTCCAGATCACGAGGATGAATGAAGCTTGAATTCCTGCTTTTCTAGAAGAGGCCCTGAAGGCTGCCTTGTCCTTCTAACCGTCTGAGCACGGCACAGAAGGCCCCCACATGAGAATGAGAAAACAGTTTCTCTCCAGTCACAGAAGCTGTAGGCGCTTTGATCTTAGACTTCCCAGGTTTCAGAAGTATGACCCATCCAGTATATTATTCCATATTTTGTTATATTTGATAGATAGTCCCGTTCCTGGTGGTAGAAAGCACTGGTTAGGCCTAAAGAGGCAAAAAAAAAAAAAAAAAAAAGATTGGCTCAGCATGTTCTTTTTTTCATCTTTACTTGAAGACAGTCTGCCTCTTGCACCATTTTAATTATTTCCTTGGTCCCCCTTCTCCTTCTTTCTGTGGCTTTGCTCCACAAAACTTGTCTGCGGCAGAGGGCTCCCGTTCAGCCTCCTGGGGTCTGCATTACAGATTGCTGAGACCCATTCAGTTCTCAAGGTCATTGTCTCAGCTGAAGACTTAGAGATTAACTTTTGTGTCCTTATTCTAATACCGTCTCCTTATTTACTTAGTGCAGACCACACTGACCAGTGTACCGCACAGACTTAGCCTTTCAAGCTGTTTTGCCTACAATCTGAATGTCCCGAGGGCCCAGCTGTGTTTTGAGGATCTGATTAAATGCAATCAAGCATTATTTTGCCAGCCAGCTCCAGCTAACAGCAACTCTCCTGACAATTACAGGACGTCTGGAGTCACTTCTTATCTCGGAGGTGAAGAAGCTCTGCAGCTGCGGCCTCTCCCTCCAGGCTGGGGCAGACTGCTGGCGAGTGGAGGGATGAGCTACAGAGCAGTTTTGGCCTGTGGACCAGGTTTACAGCTGGAGATGCAGAGCAGACTTTATACTTTTGTGCATTTGGAAAAAGTTAAAAGGGCTAAAAAAGTTAAAAGAGTTAAAAGGATTGAAAATCAAATCTAACTCCAGGGTCAATGCCACAAACTAAAGATTTTCTGTTCTCTCCTCTCCTCTCCTCTCCTCTCCCTCTCCCCTCCTCTCTTCTTCTGTCCCCTCTCCTCTCATCTCATTGTCTCTCCTTTCCTTCTCTCTTCTCTTCCCTTCCTTTCTATTTTTTCTCTCCCTCCCTCCCTTTCTTCCTCCCTCCCTCCCTCTCTTTCTTCTTCTTTTTTTTCTTAGACCAGGACTGGGAATGGCATTCCTTGGCAGAGTTTGCACAAACCCTTGAGATGACTTTCAACCACTGAAAAACCAAACCAAACTAAAGATACAAAAACAAAGCCCTCAATAGCTCATCCCAACACAAACAACTCCCTAAACAAAAATCATACTGGCCATGTCCTTTTACTCATGCTTTACTTTATGGCTTGGCCCAATGGGAGAGTTGAAGAGTGGAGGCAGGGAGAGTATTAGCTACAAATCGAGAACGTTTTGTATTTGACTGTTTTTATAGGAGAGGTTCCTGATTTGGGGTCTCACTATTCCCACCAGACTTTAAATTCCCCCTGGATATTGATTGAGGGATTAGACATGACCACAGAATGATTGTCCACACATTGTGCCTGACTTTTTGCTCAGCCACCGTATACTTTTTAATTTTGTCCCTCCCAAGATGGTATATCTTTTACAGTCCAGATGTACTTAAGTCACATAGAGTGTGATCATGGTTTCAGGTCCATCTCCCTCCAGTGAGGAGATCCGGTGGGAGCTGTTAATGGAATTTCAGTTTCATCTACTGCACAAAAAGTATTATCACATCAGTGGGACTTCACTCCAATTTTTAAGCTTCATAAGAAACATTATGCCCAATAATGAGTGAAAAATAAAGTTGAGAGGCTGATAAGATGGCTTAGTGGACGACGGAACTACTACCAAATCTACCTGGGTTCAATACACAGGGCCAGGATGGTGGAAGGAGAGGAGCCATTCTTACAAACTGTCCTTTGGCTTCCATAGGCACTCTGTGGCATGGGCCCATACAAACACACCGAGAAAATAAATGTTAAAAAAAAATACAGTTTCCAAGAGTGACAGAATATGTTGAAGGCTACTTAATGATGTTCCTCCAAAAGGAAACTGATGTACCTAAGGTCCCACAGTTGGTTAGTTGTGGCAGTTGTTCCTACTTCTGATGCACAGCATTAGCAATCCCATTTTTAAAAACTCTTATCTTGCTAAAGAGTAATAAAAGATGCTGATGTTCCATGTCTTACCGTGGACCAAACTTATCCTCTCTGATTTCCATGCAGATGATGCTCACTGGAGAGTTAGTTAGTCAGGGGAAAGTTGTAAATGAGTTATATGAGATTTTGTAGCACTCCAGTGCCTGCCGACAAGCAGGCAGAGGGACACGTCCAGCCTTCCTTTGTTAAAAAGAAAAGCACCAAAGACAATTAGTTGTACCAAACTGCAAAAGCAATAATTATTTTATCTCCTAGAATACTCCACTTTTCCTATTTTCCCACCTCACTACTAATTTAAGATAACTTGATGGCATTTAAGTAGGAGAAAAGAATTTGTATGTAAATGAGAATGAGGACAAAAATTGGCTATTAAAGTCCACTGGATTCAAGAAAGCTTCACATTTGATTTAAAAACCACAATTCTGCATAAGTGTTTAAAACTATCCAGAGAGTCTTTTCTATTAAATAATTTTATTTTGAGAATAATAATGTGATTTTTATTTTAGGGTGAAATGAATTCTGCAAAGCTGTGTAATAAGAAAGGAACAAGGTGAAAAGTATTTGGAAACTTTCCCTGTATTATCCACAGCACAGCAACCATGTGTGACGAAAATCCAAATTCATTCCTGCTGTCTTTACGAGATATAACACTTTGATACAATGAATTTACATTGATACTCATATACAGGTATACATATTCAGCATAACATTTTTACTATTGTAAAAGAGTAATATTATGATCTACTTTTAAATGAGATATTTTAGCTTTAAAGTCATTAAAGCAAGTTACATGTTTATAATACATATTATTTTCAGTTTTGGAAGATGTGACTGACAGCTTTCTAGTATCAGGATGGGTAGTAGGAATTGTACAGGAGTCTTACCTTAGTCACGTGAGCATGTCTATGCATGTGTGCAGTGGGCACAGGCAGGCCCTTATATATGTCCTGACTTTTGCAATGTATGAATGTTACCTAACATGGAAAGAAAGCTTTTCAGATATGATTAAGCAGTTTTGTTGTTGTTGTTGTTGTCGAGGTCATCTAACATAATTATGAATTCCACTTAATTAAAATAGAGAGGATAGAAGGTGGGAGGAGAGAAAATGATGGAAGCAGAGAACAGATTACTGAAAGAAGACATGAGCCAGAAGTAGTTTCATCTTTCAGGAACATGAAAACACACACACAAAAAAATAAAACCTGCCTTCAGTGTTTAGGACTGCAGCTACACCTATACTATAATTAGCCACATGATACCCTTTCAAACTTCTGATCTCCAAATCTTTAAGGTTCTGGATTCATGTTATTTCAAGCTTATCGAAACTTGTTATGGCACCAGCCACAAATTCATCCAACTTCCTTGGGTAGTTTTCTGAAACTCAGAATGTCTTCTAAGGGCAATATGTTGAAATGCATAAAAACCTGAACCCATGGCTGAAAAAGATTTCAATGATATTATAATACTTCTGCCACAAAATTAAAATATCGTAGTGCAGCAATGTGCATATATTTGTGTTAATGGATTGAGTATCAAGATAATCCATTTAGAACATACTTAAAACCTTCTGACCAAAAGTACTTCACAAAAAGTTTATCTATCTATCTATCTATCTATCTATCTATCTATCTATCTGTCTGTCTGTCTGTCTGTCTGTCTGTCTATCTATCTATCTATCTATCTATCTATCTATCTATCTATCATCAATCTATCTATCTATCTATCTATTATTCATCTATCTATCCATCTATCCATTTATTTTGTAGCTTATGCTTCCAGGTCACATGTTATTGTGAGGGAAGCCAGCATAGGACTTCAAGGCAGAAGTAAAAAGCAGAAGCAGTAGAGAAATGCTCCTTGATGTCTGACACTCTGGTTTGCCTACTCCCAAGATTATTCTTATCTTTTTTCCTGTGGATTAACACCACTTGTCTGAGCAGCATTGTAGCCCACAGTAAAGATGGCTCTTCAATATATATAAATTAACAATCACTCACCCACTGACATTTCCCACAGAGCAGTATGATCTCTGTAGTTCCTCAGTTGAGACTTTTAGAAGACTCTAAACTGTGTCAAGTTGACAATCAAAATAAGCCAGGACAGAATATATACAAGCTAGGTGCAACTTTTATATGTAAAATGTTTACTCATGTGCATCTAGGGGTCGGTGGCTAATGTGCTTATTCCACAAACAAGAATATCTACATTTGGATTTCCAGCAAGTCATGTAAAAGGCTGGGTATAGTGGCACATATCTGAAACCTTGTTGTTGGGGCCAGCTGACTCAGGTAGATTATAGGGCGTTTGCTGAACGGTTAGACTGGACTGAACAGTGAGCTACTGGTTTTATTCCATATATAAAGTAGCCTCAACTTCTGGCTTCTGGACACTCCTTTATGGGCAAGCATATATGTGTACCACACAGACACACACAGACACACAGGTGCACACACAGTCAAACACACATGTGGATGTACACAGGCCCACACACTTGAATGCACACATACACACGGTGGTAAGGAGGCTCAGTAATTGTTTCCTGTGCCCTATATAAGTTTAATAAATAATGTTATATTAATCTTAGGATTAAGAATTGAAACTTGAAGTGCTTAGATTTGCAAAATGTTAGCATTTGGGTTTTCATCTCATTCCAAACTGGTCAACAAACAACTGTAGAGGGAAAACTAGAAAAGGAGAGTCATTATCTAACTGACCAAGATGACAAGACATAATTTCACTGCTCAGCTTCACAGCTAAGAGCTGAGGAATTATCCAGCAGTTGACTGGCTATGCTGCCCAAGCTTCTTTACACAGGAAAAATAGCATGTAATTTATAAATAAGCTTAATAACTGCCATTACTTCAAACTTTAGATAAGCATAAACAATATTTTGAGATATCTGTGACAAGCATAAGTGGTATGAAAATATCTGTGCTATTTGTGACAAAATGACAGATATCACTAATATCCTTTCTAAATTTACAACTGAATGCAGCACTACATTTTACTAGAGGTTAAAAATGCTTTGGAATATTTATTTTTTTGATCCTCATTCACAGATCTTCCAATTCCTACACAAAGGTTAAGAACCACTAAAATAGAAACAGAACGATGTATAATTTTGTGACCAAGTTATTCATCTTTCTTGTTTCACTCTTATTTTAGGTGAAGGATATTTTATGACACTAGTCACATTGAGAAAAAGAAATCTCAGGATGAGCAGTCTTGCCAGCTCCCCAAAGTGGAGCTCTGAGAGAATAGAATGACAGGATCAGATTTTCTTCCTCTTCCTTTGACTTCTTTTCTTCTCTAATTATGTCACCTCCATGTACCTTCTTTTTGTCTTTTTCTTTAGTAGTCAGACAGTAAAAAAAAAATGCCTTGATAGTGAGAGAAGGTATATTGTACATCATAAGGAACAAATTAAATAGGAATTCGAACTTCTTTTTGCAGCACAGAGGTATTAATAGTTGTTCCCACAGTGGGAACAACTGGACAAGATGCAGAGAGACTGAGAGGTATCCAGCCCTAGTAGATATATCCAATATATCTACACAAGATAGCACAATTCTACATATAAGGCTCAGGTAACATCACAAAGGAGGGGCTTAAAAGTCTGTAAGAGATGCCAGACCAGATTGTGTCTTCTATTGATGACAGGGAGGCCTTACCCAAGAAATCTCAACAATATGGTTGCCCAAACAAGACCTACATAACTTCAATACTAGTTGACATCCCAATTTAGATGGAGAGCTTCATGGGATGCCACTCCTAGATGAAAAGCTACAAGCAATTAAGGACAGCTGGGAGAGGGAGAGTTAATCTTCTTTGAGAATGAGTCCCCTGATTGGCTATCCAGTACCAAGGGGTCAGCCCTCTAACATATACACATAGACACACTAAATATACTCAACAAGTAACATTTACATATTTATTACTTATGTATGTTTGTGACAATAATAAAGAACAAACGGGGGCATGAATTTGAGAGGGAGTAGGGGTGTGGAACAATGACAATATGAGAGACGTTGGATAGGGGAAATGCCTTCTTTCAATTAAAAGCAAGTTAAAATATGTATAAAATAGAACAGAGGATATCTAAATATTAACATAGATCATTTGTGAAATATTTTTAACGTGCTGCATGAACTGAATGTGTAACCATCTTCACTAACATGCCAAAGTCCTTCCTCCAGTATGATATTATTGCTGGTTGGCCTTTCAGATGGTAATTAGGCCATGGAGGCAAAGACCTCACGCTAGCATTAATGTTCTCATTAAAGGTGCCTGTGAGAGCTCTTTCCTTTTTCCATCATGTGAGGAATAAATGAAGAAGATGTCCACCTATGGGACAGGTAGTATGTTCCCACCAGATTTTCCTGGTACCTTAATCCTGGATTTCCCAGTTACCAGAAATGAGGAAAGTAAATAAACACATTTTTATATCCATTCAGTGTATGTTATTTTCTTTAATAAAGCCTAAATGCACCTTGTAATACATATAATATAGATATCAAAGGGATATGATGTCACAGTTTTTATCTCATCCTGTTCTAAAGGAAGTTGTACAATCTATCTGAGCAGAAACACTAACATTATAAACAAATTCAATATCTCTTAAGGAAATCTTGGCCTGTCAGGAAGTACAACATCCGATTGCTATTATGCAGTTTAAATTGCATAATTTATTTTGGAGGGGAGAATACTTAAAATATATATCTACTAAAATAAAGAATGAAAGTGCTCAATGTTTAAAATTCAGAGAAACAAAATGAACTAATGTCCCATAATCTTTTGTAGATTTAAAATTACTCATTTCCACTAAATGTTCTTCTTTGTGGTATAAAACTACACTCTTCTTTAGTTGCTGTCATGAAGACAAATTAAGCCTGTTTCCCCGGTGGTAAAATAGATTTCTGTTCAAATGGAGTCAGTAAAAGTCCAGCTAAGTTGGCATTTTTCAGTGTTTGCATTAAAGTGAGAGAAATGACACTTTTCTGTAGAGAAAACCAGGCAAACCGACATCTAAGTTCAAGGGAAAACTGAAGTCTGGAAATGAGGTCTGAGCTTGCTCTAAAGTGACATGGGAAAACTGTTCCTGGCTTCTCCTGTGATTTCAGATTTGTCTCTTCTGCTTAGTCATGTGGGACCAAGGTGCATCTCCCAAGGTCTTTAGCAAGAACTCAAGGTGTATCAAGGCAAGAGAGGATATGTAATAAATCAATAGTGAGATGCTTCTGACTATAATGGAAATTCTTGATCCATAGCAGAAACTTTGGATTAATTTTCAATGTGTAAAAATTCATCAGAAACAGCTGACTAAAACTTTTAGAAAATGGAGGTGAGGAATGTCTTATCTGATTAAAAACAGAAGGGCACAAATAATCTTCATCATACTAAACATAGCCCACTTGAAGTAACTGGTTCTCATGCTTTCATCTTAGATCTCATATTTTTGTATATTCTATCTCCCTCCATCGCTACCTACACTTGTTGTGTGTACATATTTCTGTGTTTGTAATATATAGTGTGCACTGTGAACTTATAGTATGAGTTCAAAATAATGAGCACTACATAGTAGATTCATTGCTAAGCATGGAAGACTTTTATAGTTGCCTGTTAGTCTGACATGGAGTTTCTGGAGATGAACATAGTATTGGGCCCCATTTTGGTTCTAGTTTGGGCCTTGAGGACAAATCCGAGCCTGGCTCGAGTTTTGTAAACTATCTCAGTCATTTCTGTACTGGAGTGACTCAGCACGACCTGCCTAAGCCTGCCTTTGCCTAGCTACTGCTAACTTAGAATAACTTTGTTGGCTCTGTCAGTTACCCAGTACCCTTTGTCACCTTTCCCCTCCCCCTACATCATCTCACCTCAGCAAAACCCCCAAGTCTTCCCTCAGTCCTTTATAAACAAAAAAGATTGCTACAATTAAACGAGTTCCTGCTTTGACAGACTCCTGGCTCTTCTCTAGATGGCAGGAGATCAGAGCTATGACACTCACCATCAGGACATTCAGCCCTGAGAGACTAGATGAGGTTCTTTTGCCAGCAACATTGGGATACATATAGGTACATACAAAGGGTACATACAGCAGGTTAAATTCTTACTTAAACACACAGAACTCAAAATCCAAATTTCCTCAGTGTTCCCAAACACTACTTATGACCATTATCACAGTGATTCAATAGCTACTGACATTCTTGAGAACTTACCCACTGTATTCAAGGGCCTTGTCTACTTCACACTTAGGATCGCAAGATGTCTTATTATGTGCTGGTCTTTCATACTCTGTCAGTAGATCTATGGATGATGGGCTAGAGTTTAAGAAGTAAAATGATTAAGTAAACAGTGGATCTTGTTAAGAGCAGAAAATAGGGATGGAAATCCCTCAGTTTTATAGACAGCAAGAGGCAGGACTCCCTCCCAAATCATCTCTCGAAATTCAAGCAGCCTTAAAGTAGACATCAGTGAGCAAACATCAAGGTGGAATATGGCTTGCTGGTTTGTGGTCATGATAGCTAATACCTCTCCTGCTGTCTTGCTAAGTTCCCATGTCCAGGTCTGAGGCAGTGAGGTTTGGACCAATACCCTGTATTCATATCCATGAGGCAAAACACAAGACTCAGGAGGACATATAGAGGGAGGGAGTATAAAGACCTCTCTGACGAAAACTTAATTTTAAGGGTCCATAGTGCATGAGATAGTCCATTTGGTGGTAGTGTCAGTCCATGGCTTCCACTTTCTTATCCTGGTTATGGTGTATCCATGGTATAGTGCCAGCTACCTCCACGACCAAAGGAGTGGAAAGAATGACTATGTAAGATCCTTTCATTGTTTATTCTAATGCTCTTTGGCTACCTGCTTGACCCTGACGGTATCACCAGACTTGAACAAGGAGAAACTAGTGACAGAATGAGAAGTCAGCTGAGTTACTTGGATAATCGAGTGAATAGCCTGTATGGAGGACTGGAGGACCTATAGTAACTTGAGAAA
>JADRCD010144881.1:0-30687 GCA_019843815.1 Montemys delectorum
TGGAAGAACATTATCTCACAATAAGACTGAATGTAGATGCATGATTATTAAAGAGATTGTATAAAACACCCAACCAATGGATAGAAGCTGGGAACCCTTGAGAATAAATTAGGGAAAAGCTGGAAGAAGCTGAGGAAGAGGGCAACCTCATAGGAAAACCAACAGTCTCAACTAACCTGGACCCCTGAGATCTCTCAGACACTGAGCTACCAACCAGGAAACATATACCAGATGGTATGAATCCCCAGACACATATATAGCAGAGGACTGCCTGGTCTAACCTTAGTGAGAAAAGATGTACCTAACCCTCGAGAGACTTGAGGACCCAGGGAGTGGGAGGTCTGGTGGGGTGTGGGGTAGGGGTAGGGTGCAGGGGTGGGAGTGTGTGGGGTGGGGCTGGGGTTGGGGTTGGGTTGAGGGTAGGGGTGGAGGTGGGAGTGGTGGGGTCCCAACATTTTCTTGGAAACAGGGGAAGTAGTATGGGATGAGAAACAGTCAGAGGGTGGACCAGGAGGAGGATAAGGACTGGAGTATAAAAAGAGATTAAAGAATAATTTTTTAAAAAATTAAAAAAAGAGAGATTATATAAAGGGATTCTTAGATTGGGACCCAGAAAATGTGACTGTGACTGTGCCCTTAAAAAGTAAGATACAGTTTCCTTGTGCCTCTCTGGCAGCTGGTCACAAGGTGAGGCATGAGGGGTTCCTCTCTGGCTCACAGCCTGTGTCTATGGTATGGCCTAAAGTGTCCAGCTGTCCCAGACTGATCACTGGTATATGGTACCACAGGAGTAGGCTCCCGGGGTCCCAAATAAAGGGTCACCTCCCCATATCTTGGCCAGGCTTAAGATACCCTGCTCCAATAATGGCTACCACTGGATATGAACCAGTGGCTAAAATTGGGGCTGGTGACTTCTGGAGAGTTTGCAAAGCCTGAGATCCCCACAGTGGCCACTTTATGGCCCTCAAGAGTGTGTGAGTTCCTATTCTTACAAAGGAGGCTGGAGGCCTTAGAACATCAGAACATCCTAATGTTGTATGGCTGATGGAAGTTTGTCCTATTTCCAGAACTGATTGGGGCATCAAGTTCACCTTAGTATTTGAGCACATCGACCAGGACCTAAGGATATACCTGCACAAAGCACCCCCCTCCCCAGCAGGCTTGCTAGTTCAGATCGTCAAGGATCTGATGTGACAGATTCTAAGTGGCCTAAATTTTTTTTTCATGCAAATTGAATTGTTCAGTGGGACCTTAAGACACAGAACATTTTAGTCACGAGTAATGGGAAAGTCAAGCTGACTGATTTTGGTCTAGCCAGAATCTACAGCTACCAGACGGCCCTCAAGCCCGTTGTTATTACGCTCTGGTACTGGGCTCCTGAAATTCTTCTGTCCTCTACCTATGCAACACCTGTGGACATGTGGAGTGTCGGCTGTATCTTTGCAGAGATGTCTCACTGGAAGCCTCTTTCCTGTGGAAACTCTGAGGCTGACTAATTGGGCAAAATCTTTGATCTCATTGGGCTGCCTCAAGAAGATGACTGGCCTCCAGAAGCCTTGGCACCCAGAGGGCCAGTGTAGTCAGTGGTGCCAGAGATGGAGGAATCTGGAGCACAGTTCCTTCTGGACATGCTGACCTTTAACCCACATAAGCTAACCTCTGCCTTTCATGCCCTGCAGCACTCTACACAATGAGGAAGGTGACCCTGAGTGAGAAGGGTGGGCTGCCTTTCCCAGTTTTTGGACAATCAGTGGAGAAAACCTTGCTGAACCAGCAGCCTCTGCCTTTCTATGAGGCTGTGCAGAGAACTCCAGTCTGTTATTGCTTTTTTTTTTTTTTTTTTTTTTTACATAGACTGTTTGAGCCTTACATGACAGTTCCCCACCTCTCTTTCTGAGGTTTACCCTCTTGCCCTACTATTTCTCAACACTAAAGGGCATATCTCTCTTCTTCCCTCTCTGATTTATATTGGCATCTTTTTTTTATACAGGAAAACAAAACATGACAAGGGGAAAAAAGATATTCGAGCACTCACAGAGATACTAGGGTTCCATGTCCAAGAGAAAAGTCCCATGTGAAGATCTAGAAAGGAAGCTATCGTCTGTCTAAAACACAATAGGCATGTTGGGAAAATAAGGCCAGTAATCTTAGACTTCTGATATTGAAAACTGTAATAAAAAATTTCTCTTGTTCATACTACCAATTCAATATTTTATTTCAGACAGAGCAAACTGAAAAGGGTGAGAACAGGATTGAGATTTGGAACCTATGACGTGTACCTAGGTTGCACATTTACTCAAGGCTGCTCTCACCTCCACAGACCTGACTGCCCTGCTGCAGGGTACATCCTATGGCTCCAACTTCCCTGGAGGTCTCCCAGGTCAGCTCCTGTAGAATGGATTTCATTATACTTGAAGAGTTTCTAGGTGATGTTTTTCTTTCGTAATACACAGATCGCTTTCACACTCTGCTGAGACTGGAGAAGGCCACAAAAGGGCACCCACTGGATGATATTTAAAAGAATCAGAGACTGTGTTCCAGATTCACCCAGCTAAAGAAAAATGGATTTCTGACAGGATTGCAGTTTCCTTGACTGCTACACTGTTTTCCATTTCAGTTCCTTTAGTATCTTCCTTTTTCCCCTTAATGTCTACCATATGACTCTCTTCCTAAATACGGTATGCAAAAAATCAGAGCCAGTTATAAAAATAAATATAGGGACCTGAAAAGACCTAGTACCTATAATTTCTTTTCACAAAAACAAATTAGCCCAGAGAAAAATTACTGTTATTTTCAAATGAACAGAGAGAAAAATGTCAAATTCTAAAATATTCTCTATTGAGAATATATGCATGATGAATTGTATAAAGGTAATCAGCCTGATCTTTGTGTAATTGTTACATTATCTATAGAAAGACACACTGTTCAGTTTTCTTTATAGCATTAATCTCTATTAAATCAGAGAAGTGCAGAATTGGCCCTAGTGTACAGAGCATAGGACACAGAAGTCCATACTTGACAAGAATCCATATTAAGAATCAAATGCCTTTAAGTGCTTCTTGGCCATTCAGGATTAGTCTGTTGAGGATTCTCTTCCTAGTTCTATAACTCATGCTTTGTTTTGTTTTGTTTTGTTTTGTTTTGTTTTTTGGGGGGTGGAATGAGGAGAATATTAGCTCCTTGAATTCTTTACATATTTTGGATATTAACTGTGGGGCAGTGTGGGACAGTGGTCTGCTCAGGTAACTTAAGTTCAGTTAAGTATTTGGCTTTGAGGCCTGGACCCCTGTGGGCAATTTCTGCTTGCAGAAGGTGGAAGGAGCTTGGCCATAACTCCTTAGTATTTGGTTCCTGTTTCAGTCACAACCCTTCACAGCTGCCCCAGCAGCAGATGTGTGCTCTATCAGGCAGACAATGCCCCAAGCTCCCAGCATTCTAGCTGGACCCTAAACCCAGTCATCGGACCACAAGCCAGACATGCCACACCTCATACAATATAAGGGACAATTTGCCCCCCTCTCACTCTCTTGCTCTTCCCCTCTCACTCTTTTTCTCCTCTCTGCTCTCCCTCTCTTGTCCTTTCTCTCTTCTCTTGCTCTTTGTTCTTCTCTTGCTTTCTTTTTCTCCTTTCTCTCTCTTTCTCTCTCCTTCCTCTCCTTTCCTTCTCTCTACTTAACTAGCCTATTTTCTCCTTCCTACAATAAAATATCTCATTTGTACATTGCCTCCTTTTTAACTAACGTGACATAAAGCCACAGGTCAACACCAGGGAGAGAGAGAGAGACCCAGGCCACAGCAGAAGCCCCCTCTCCCCTGCTTATGATACAACCAGATAACCCTCTACATGATGTGGAGTAAATGAAGACTTTTCTTGTCCAATTTGTATGTTTCCCATTTGTCCTTTGCCTTACAGAAGCTTTTTAGTTTCATAAGGTCCCATTGATCAGTTCTTAGTATTCGAGCCTGAGTCACCGGAGTTCTGTTTAATAAATCCCCACCCCACCTCCGCCCCTTGCTAATGAGTTTGAGGCTCTTTCTCACTTTCTCTTCTATTAGATTTAGTGTTTTTGGTTTATGTTGAGGCAACTAAACAGATAATTCACAACAGAGGAATATCAACTAACCGAGAAACATTTTTAAAAATGTACCAAGTTCTTAATGATCAGGGAAATGCAAATTAAAATCACCCTGTGATTCCCCCTTACATTATTCAGTATGGCTAAGATAAAAAACTCAGGTGACAGCACATGTTACGGAAAATATGGAGAAAAAGGAATACTTCTTCATTGCTGGTGGGACTGAAAACTGCTACAATCACTCTAGAAATCAATCTGGAGGTTCCATAGAAAACTGGAAATAGATCTACCTGAAAATTCAGCTATACCCTATACCCAAAAGATGCCCTACTATGCCACAGGGGCATGTGCTCAATTATGTTCATAGAAGCCTTATTTATGATAACAAAAACGGGAAATAACCCAGATGTCTCACAAAGGAAGAGTGGATACAGCAAATGTGGCTCATTTACACAATGGAATACTATTCAGCTATTAAGAATGAGGACATCATGAGTTTTGGAAGCAAATGCATGGAACTAAGCAAATGGAGGTAACTTAGACCCAAAAGGACATGCATGGTATGAACTAACTAATAAGTAGGTATTTTAAAAAAATACAGAATATGTAAGATACAATTCGCAGAATTTAAGAATGTTAAGAAGCCAAAGGCCCATAGAACCTTTCTCTAACTCCTTCATGGGGGACAGTGTACTCAGTTTAATGAATGGTTGTGAGCCTCTACATCTGTATTAGTCAGGTATTGTCAGAGCCTCTCAGGAGATAGCTATATGCTTGTCCTTCCTTCAGTCTCTGCGAAGGGTTTGAAGCCCCTTAGGACGAATAACAATTACTAACTAGTACCCTCAGAGCTCCCAGGGACCCAACCACCAATCAAGGACTATACAGGATGGGACTGAATGTTCTGGCAGCATGTGTATAGTGGAGGATTGCAAATTCAATCATCAATAGGAGGAAAAGACCTCGGCCTTGTGAAGGTTTTGTGCCCCAGTGTAGGGGAATGCCAGGGCCAATAAGTGGGAGAGGGTGGGGTGGCAGGCATGGGGAGGGGGGAGGCAAAAGGAGTTTGTTCTTGTTGTTTTTGTTTGTTGGTTTGTTTTTTGGAGGGGAACCTGGGAAAGGGAAAATTTACATGTTATACTGGCTAGTTTTGTGTGTCAACTTGACACAGGCTGGAGTTATCACAGAGAAGTGAGCTTCAGTTGGGGAAATGCCTCCATGAGATCCAGCTGTGGGGCATTTTCTCAATTAGTGATCAAAGGAGTAGTGCCATCCCTGGGCTGGAAGTCTTGAGTTTTATAAGAGAGCAGGCTGAGCAAGCCAGGAGAAGCAAGCCAGCAAGAAACATCTTTCCATGGCCTCTGCATCAGCTTCTGCTTCCTGACCTGCTTGAGTTCTAGTCCTGAGTTCCTTGGTGATAAACAGCAATGTGAAAGTGTAAGCCAAATAAACCCTTTCCTCCCCAACTTGCTTCTTGTTCATGATATTTATGCAGGAATAGAAACCCTGACTAAGACACATGTAAATAAAGAAAATATCTAATTTAAAAAAAAGAAAAAAAAGTAAAAAAAAAAAGTAAAAAAAAAAAAGTAAAAAAAAAAAAAGAAAAAGAAGAAGCCAAAGGCCCAAGTGAGGATGCTTCAAACCCACTTGAGAGGGAGAAGAAAGCAAGCACAGGAGGTAGAGGGATGGAGGGATCTGGGTGGGAGAAGGACAGAGAGGGGAAAAGGGGAACATGATAAAGTATTGCAGGTGGGAGAGAACAGGAGTGAAGCCCTGAGGACCAGCAGAATGAATGGAAATAGGCAATGTTAGGAGGTAAGAAGTGGGGAGACTGTCAAAAATGTACCAGAGATCTGAGAGGTGAGAGACTTTCAGGACTCAAAATGTAGGACCTTAGATGAAATGCCCAACAGTGAGGAGAGGGAACTTGTACAGTCTACATCCAGTAGAAAGATAGGACATCAATCAGAGGGATAGGGTTGCCAACCCACAGTAAAAAGACTTTGACCTAGAATTGTTCCTGTCTAAAAGAACTTCAGGGACAAAAATGGAGATGAGACTAAGAGAAAGGAGGTCCAGTGACCAGCCCAACTTGGGATCCATCTCAAAGGGAGGCTCCAAGGCCTGACACTATTACTGATGTTATTGATGCTATTGTGTACTTACAGATAGGAGCCTAGCATGTCTGCCCTCTGAGAGACCCAACAAGCAATTGACTTGACAGACACAGATACTTACTCCTAACCAATGGACAGAAGCCAGGGACCCTTGGGGTTGAATTAGGGAAAGGCTGGAAGAAGTTGTGGAGGAGGGTGAACCCATAGGAAGATCAGTAGTCTCAACTAACCTGGACTTTCAAGATCTCTCAGACACTGAATCACAACCAGTCAGAATTCCCCAGCTGGTCTCCTGACAGATATGCAACAGTGGTCTGTATATTCTGGTCATGATGAGAGAAGACACAAATAACCCTGGAGAGATTTGAGGTCCCATGGAGAGGGAAGGCCTGGCAGGATAGGGTGGGTGGAGATATCCTCTTGGAGAGTTGGGTGGGTGAGGAATGTGATGAGAACAGTTGGAGGGCAGTCAAGGAGGGACATGAGGACTAGACTGTAAAGAAAGATTAAAGATAATTTAAAAAAGTCAGATGTCCTTCTCTAATTTTGTTCCATACAAGTTGTCTTCAAGTCTCCACAAGGTGAGTAAATCAAAACACACAAACAAAAACAAAACAAAATGGAATAAACGAACACTTCCATTGACTTTCAGAGCCAAATGTAAACATCTAGATGATGCCCTTTACCATTAGATGGACTTTAAATTAATCTAGGATTTCCAGAAAACTATGCAACAACTTTCTTACCAATATATGCTACCAATATCCTATCAATAATTTATTCCAAAATAGAACTGTCTACATTGAGGAATAAGAAGAGAAGGAATTCAGAACAAGGTTTTAGTGAGTGCCATCTCTATCCATCACTCAGTTTCTAAAAGAGGCTTAAGAACTCAGCCTCCAAAATAGATGATAACCCAATAGGAAGATCAGCAATGTCAACTATCCTGGACTCCTAGGAATTCCCAGAGACTAATCCACCAAAGAGAATATGCAGACTGGTCAGAGCCCCCAGACCCACCCTTGGCATATATCTAGCAGAGGACTGCCTTGTCTATCCTCAGTTAGAGAGGATGTGCTGAATCCTGTAGAGACTTGATGCTCGAGGGAAGGGGGATGCAGGGGTGGGTTGTGTGAGAACACCCTCTCAGAGGCAAAGGGGATGGAGATAGGATGAAGAACTATAGGAGGGGGCCAGGAGTACTATGAGAGGGGGGCAGGAAGGGAGTAACATTTGGGATATAAATTAATAACTAAATAAAAATAAAAAAAGAACTGAGCCTCCAACTTACATTGAAACAGCAGTTCTCTTTTGTCAAAGTTCCCAACTCCTGGGAAAGATCTTGTTCTGTTTTCTCTGGCATTCCAGCTTGCTCACTCACAGTTTTAGAATGTGTCCTCTGAGTCTGGATGAAAATCTCACAAATATTGTTTCATAGACATGTGCATTGTGTTGAGTCTGATTCTGTAGGAAGTCATGAATGCACCTTCAATACACTAAAAAAGACTACTGAAGGATAACTTCCTCCTGTTTGTAATATAACTATAAAATGTTACAAAAATGTTTCGTAGTAAAAGATCAGATTCTACTTTCAGCATGAACTCCAAAAATTTTAAAATCTCTTGTTTGACAAATAATCTAAAATTTATATTTTCATAGTTGGTTGTTGTCATTTAATAATTTAAACAGTGGGAGGAGATGGAGGAGATGCACAGAGGGCCAGGAAATTGAACAGAAGTGTCTGGTAATGGGGGATGGAGAACTGGGCTATCCACCAAAAAGTCCTAGATGCCAGGAAAGCAGGAAGCTCCCAGGACTCAAAGAGGATGGAATTAGCTGAAATACTCAACAAAGAAGAGAAAGAACCTGTAGAGACCATATCCATAAGTTAGGCACATGTCCCATCTCAAAAATTTGAACCCAGAATTCCTCCTGTGTAAAGGAAATGCAGGGACAAAGAGTGGAGCAGAGTCTGAAGGAAAGGCTATCCAGAGACTGCCCATCCTGGGAATCCATTCCACATGTAGCCCACCAAACCCAGACATTATTGCTGATATCCAGAAGTGCTTGCTGACAGGAGGCTGATACAGCTGTCTCCTGAGAGGCTCTGCCAGAGTTTGACTAATACAGATGAGGATGCTCTTAACCAACCATCAGACTGATCATGGGGACCCCAATGGAGGAAGACTTAGGGGAAGAACCGAAGGAGCTGAATTAGTTTGCAATTCCATAGGAAGAACACTATCAACAAACCAGAGCCCCCAGAGCTCCCAGAGGCTGAAACACCAACCAAAGAACACACATGGAGGGACTCATGGGTCCAGCTGCATTTGTAGCAGAGGATGGCCTTATCTGGCATCAATGTGAGGGGAGACTCTTGGTCCTGTGAAGACTTGATGCTCCAGTGTAGGGGAGTGTTAGGGTAATGAGGAAGGAGTGGGTTGATAAGTAGGTGCGTAGGGGAGCACCTTCATAGAAGCAGGGGGAGTAAAGGGAATAGAATAGGGGATTTGCAGAAGGGAAACCATTTTGTGGCTTCTTGCAAACCTCCTTTTCTGGGGTCTCATTTTTGCCTGTTGCTATAGGGACTGTGCTAGTGGTTTGACCTGATCTGTTCTCATCATGGTGCAATTGTAGTGCTCCCTTCAATTGCTTCTTCAGTGAGTTGGCCCCTTAGTGTTTTCTGTTGTGGGTCCCATGAAGATGAGTATGTTGACCTCATTTCTGTCTTTTTTTTGTCTTTTCTGTCTGTCCATCCTAGTAATCTCACTTTTGGTCTCAGTTTGGCTTGAGGGAAAACGTGCAGCAAGCATGCAGTGAGCATAAAGCAAGTGTGCAGTGAGCGTGCAGTGGCCATTTTTGTTCTTCTTTGTCTTTGGGTGATCGTGCTGCGATAAACATGTGGAGGCTAGCTTTACTGTCTTCTCTCTCTTTGTCTGCTCATTTTCACGTTTGGTCTGGATTCGTCCTGGTACCCAACATAGGGACTGGTTTCCCAAATGGTGGTATCAGGGATTGGTTTCCGAACACATTTTCTTTACTAGGTACACCATCCAGACATAAGACCTTATAACTGCACCTGAAAGAGTCCCTTGCTTAGTACATAATGACTTTTATCACCTCTTTTGTCATATTTGTCATATCTGTTAGTCATTTGTTTCCTTTGTGCTTGTCCTCATGGGATCCCTCCCCTCCACCATCAAGAAAACCCAGATTAGGGCGCTAAAAGCCCTTCTGGTTACTCATGGTGATAAGGTTAAGATTCATGACCGGGATCAATTTTGGGAGGAGGTTACTATATTGGATCCCTAGATATTCCTGTAGAGCATGTGGGAACCTGACCTCTGGATGCATGTTCTCTTCCTTGCCTGCAAGTGCAAGGTGCAGTCTGGGATTATCCCTCCCTTGTTCTTTGTCCCCTTCCTCTTTGCTGTCATTACCAGTCTTAAGAATTCTTCCCTAGGTAAGCTTTCCTGAAAACGAATCCTCACCCCTGATAAATTCTCTTAGCTGGAAAAACTCCCAGAAATGAAGGAAGTAAATGAGACTGATGAAATGGATCAAGTAGAACTGGTAGACTTTGATCCAAATTAGGAAAGACAGCATCATTATAATGGAGAAGCATATGAGAATGATGAATATCACCCCAGAGGCAGTATTCAGTGTCAGACCTCTTAATAGGCCAGTCACTCTTTGACATTCTGTATTCAATAGTGACTATGGGAAGGACTATAATCATAACATGCTCACGACTTGGCTATTTTTTATTTTAATATTCACCTATAGTGGGGCAGGCCAGAGATCTCTCCATGGCAATAATGGAATATTAATGGTTTGAGAGGGAAGAATTTGGACTAATCAGGGCTAGGAGGATACATTTGAGATGTATTTGGAAGGTACAGTCAATTCAATTGCCTAGTGGTCAGTGCCACAGAGACTGAGAAAAATGAAAATAGCTTGTAGATTTTTTTGGTATTTGGATGAAAGCAGGCAAAAGATGATAAGAACAAGGGTGGTTGAAACAATGTAAAACATCAATAAGTCAGATAAGAGACAAGATTGACTATCAGAGAATTGTAGAAAAAAATCACAGTGTTGTCTAAGAAAGCTGAAAAAAACTGTCCCTGTAATAGGTTAAGAATATTTCTTATAGAGAATAATGCCCAGATATAAATGTATTCAATATTCTACATAATATGGGGCCATCAAGATATACTATTAAAAATACTACATTTATTATTCAGATACAAATCACCTCACCATACTACTAAATCCAATGAATGCATGAACTTTTGACCTTCACTTTTTCTTTTTCTTTACCAACACACAAGGAACAGAAGAAAATGTTTTAGGTTTCTTGTGAGGTAATCTAATGTTTTCCATAATTAGAGATAGATTTAATGAATCCCAGACAATTTTCTGGCCATAGGCAGGCTATCTATCTTAGTTCCTGTGTATCCATATGCAGTGTCTTCAATCATTTAAAACTGAATGAAAGACTCAGCCATATATTATCTATATATGAGATTATAAACAAACTGTGGATGTGCTTCCACATCACTCCTCACATCCAAGTGATGTCAGTCAAACTTGAGGTTGAATTTTGTGCAAGGTGACAGGTAATAATCCAACTAAACGTTTTCTCTGCATGTTGAAACCCAGTTTTCCTAGTACCATTTGTTGAAGATACAATTTAAAAAAAAAATACAGGTATCTGTAGTTTCCTTGACATATGTCTGGATCCTTAATTCTATCCCACTGATCCATATGACTGTTTTTTGTGTAGTTCTTGTGGAAGTAACCACAGTTACTATGAATGCATGGATACAGTAATCTTGCCATGTTCAGAAGAAATAGATTTGCTTCTTCCTGATCTCTAGCTTTTACATTCTTTCTCTTGATGTTCACTGAGTCTGTGGTGGGAAAAAATGGTGTGATAAACATGTCCTCTTCATGGCTGAAGACCTGACAGGAACTTGTGTTCTGAACTGTGACCAGAGTCTCGATATCAACAGTATTCTCCTGAGAAAGAAGCCTCTATAATCTGCACCAATATCTTGTTAAAAATTTGGCAAGGAAGAATGAATGTGACGATGATTGACATACATTATATATATGTGTGAAATTCTCAAATGATAAATAAAATATATTAATGAATTCACTAAAATTTTTATTTTCTAGAAATGAAAAAATCTGCTTTCTGAACATTCTAAATAAGAGTCCTGAAGTGTAAATAAATAAAAACCAGTAATGGACAAATGAAATCTCTTGGAACTAAAGCAAAGGAAACAGAGAGAACTTTATAAGAACCCACAGAATGTGAGAAAATAATGGCTGTCTATTCTGTTAAGAGGGGACTTGTATCAAACAAACACAGAAAAATCAAAATAGTAATTTGTAAATGTAGCTTTTATTCTTCAGGGGAAAGTTTTTGTCTCAGAGAGTTAGTGCCTCCCTCTGCTAACCTAGACCTAGTCCTGAAAACTTCTAGCCTCCATACAATCTTATCATGGCCAAAGATGTTTTCATTCTCTGAGATTTATTACTGATTAAGCTCACCCTTTCTTCTTCTTTCTAAACTCTAGCTAGCTAGCTGATTCAACTCAACTGTTCTAGTCAAAACTCCTCTCCAGGCTTTCTGATTCAGTCTAGTTTCTTTCTCTTTTCCTTTTTAAACTGCTCTGTGGAGTATCAAAATAACACTAGCAATCTGTTCTAATCTGGTTCCTTCTGATTCTCTGGCTCATTCTGTCTTTACCTTTATGTAGCTTGATTTCTCTTCAAACTTTTAATGTAAAACTCTCCTGTTAAAACTGCCTCCTTCATTCTTCTCTCTAACCTGCTCCTTCTTAAGTTGCTTCCCTTATCTCTCTCTTCATTTACCTGATGGATAAATCTTATTCTTTCAAATCTTTCTCTGATTCTTCACTTTTTCTACCACTTAATTAGACATCCCTTTCAAACAGGGGTGCTTCTTTCTACAAACTAACTTCACATTCACTCTTTGAGATTAAAGGCAAGAGTATGTCTGTATTGTAGCCAGAGGAATTAAAAGGGGTGTGGGGGTGGGGACATCTTCTTGGAGACAGGGGAGGAAGAATGGGATGAGGAACTGTCATTCCTTCTGACTTTCTAAAAACCATTAGATTGTATTCCTAAAGTTAACCAATAAGGTCTATTCCTTTATTTGGATACTTTCTCCTACTGAGGCTTACTACCAAGGCCAAGCTATTAAAATATTGAAGTCCAGCAATCAAAAGCCCCCTTTGGATTATCAAACTATGCTGAATCAAAATCCTCCTCTTTTGTCATGGATATATTATTGTCACAGTGAACTGGATTTTTAGTTGTTACTATGTTTATCTGCAAAATCTTTTCTAAGGTATTTCTTTTTGTACTCCAACTAGTTTTGAAGATTCCAGAGGGTTAAGGGGACATCCTTAAAGAAGACAATCCCTCTTATTGTGATAAAAATGACATAAATTAATTAAGATCGCTAGACATATTGAAATAGACCTGAAATCTAAATTCCTAAGTAAACTGAATGTGAGATGTCTCATGTTACTGGAGAACCTGGGGATAAAAGTGAGACACTTACTCAAAAAAAGAAAAATCATATTTATGTTGACATAGCAAGAAAAATAAGAACTATTATTTCATTTATATTATACATGTATGTGAATAATATGTTTGTAAACTTCTATAAAATTTCTTATAATTTAATATAATCTGGTTCTATGCATACTGATTACTGCTACATTAACTTGATATCAGTTCAGAGAATGCAAATAAAAACTTAGATTATACTCAGGTTTTAGAAAGATTGGTAGAGTATGGATTGGAAAATTACTCAGTGGCCAAAAGAGTTTATATGCAAGCTTGAGAACTTGATTTTGGACCTGTATTCATAAGAAGCTGGAGTGGCAGCATGTCTCTGTAACATCAAAAATAAGAGGTAGAGGCAGTTGGATCCCAGGAAATCATTCAGCATTCTATTTACTTGAAATAGTAAATGTTGGCATGTTTACTCAAAGACCCTCTCTCATAAAGCACAAAAAGAACCTAAAGAAGGCATCCCAATTTTAACATTTTTCTCCACAAATGCACATATGCATCATGAATGCACAAGCAAAGAAAAATAGTAAGCATTGTTCTTAACTTAAATACACCAAAATAATAGTGAGTGGATTAATATTTTGGATTTTGTTTCACAAGACAGAAGTTAATAAAAGAAAAATGTATATAGATTGAAGCTTTATTTTTTATTTTATGTATGTGTTCTTTCTTATCTCTGTACACTTCACATGTGTCCATGTGTTCATAAAGTCTAGAAAAAGGCATTAAATCTTCTGGAACTTTAGTTATAGGATGCTGTGAAACACCTGATGTGGGTGCTAGGATCCAAACCCAGCTTCTCTGACAGAGCAGCAAGAGCTCTTAACTGCAGAATAATCTCTCCAGCTACAACTCTTAGTGCCATTCAGAAGTGGAAACTTCTGGTATCTATGGAAAGACAGTAGTGTTGGATGGTGTTTTGCTGGGGCAAACATGTGAAGGAATGTTTTCCTGAAGCAACCAAAAGTGAAAGGATATTTTGTTAAAGCAAGCACATGAAAGAATGAGTGATGAAGAATTCTCCCTTAATGACATGTATGTATTGGTTTGCCTTACATTGTGTGTTGAGCTCCATTTGTCATGACTCCATAGCAAGAAAGGCACCAAAAAACTTTTTGTGAGGTTCCTGAAGTTTCTTGTGGCTTCTGCTGATTTCAGCTAATTGGCAAAGTGATGTTAGCTGGTACAGACTCACATGGAGTTGATAAGAGAGACTGATGTACTGAGGAAAGATATATGGTGAGGCAAGATCCATGGAGGACTCAATGGATAGTAACTCTGTGTGTGTGTGCGTGTGTGTGTGTGTGTGTGTGTGTGTGTGTGTGTGTGTGGTATGTGGTATGTGTGTGTGTGTGGTATGTGTGTGTGTGTGTGTGTGTTTGTGTGTGTGTGTGTGTGTGTGTGTGTGTGTGGCGGGGGTTATGGCTTGCTTGCACAGCCAGCTTTGCAATGCTTCTTGGTCTTATGCCTTTGCTGATCTCATTTCATGGAGAAGAGCGCAACAACTTTGCTAGTGTCCCAGGTCATTCCTCTTCCTCCTGCTGACTTATACAGATACAACTGGGGCCTGTCTGTCTCCACTAGTCCTTGCTACTGCTACTAATTAATGTTTGCTATCTCAACTCTACCGAACTGGACTACTGGTATATTTGTGAAGTGTTTGAAAGTAGATAAGGCTGCCACAGATGATTCCTGTGAACTAAACTGCTAGTTTCCTGACAGCTAAGATGGGATTTGCTTGAATGAACAATTTCTAAACAGGTCCATGGTACCATATTCTAAAATCCATTCTTTTCTACTACCTCTGGTTGGTAGTGGATGTGAAGGGAGGTTAAAGTATTTAAGAACCATTATTAAAAGTAGTGTTGAAAAAAATGTAAGCCTAAACTACTCATTAAAATTGGCTGTTAATCAGTCATGACACAAACTCCTAATTTTAAATTATGGGGTACAGCATTATTGATCTATATAGAGAATAAATGAGAGACTGGATGAAGAGACAAAAGGATGGTACACACAGCATTCATGAGATGCCTGTTTAAGTATTTATATCAGCTATGCCTATATAGATGGTTTCAAAGCAGAAATAATGGGGGCACAGACTCATGTATCTTGTATCTCCCATATAGTCATATGATTCTATAAGAAATTACGGAAAAAAACAATAATTCTTTGACTATCTTATGTCGTCACCAAGAAAACTAAATGAAGACACAGCCAATATGTACATCATCTGCAGCTATATCCCTCTATCAGTAGAAAAGTTAAAAACTTCATGTTGTCATCAGAGACTTACCCTTCTGCTATCTTATATAGCTATCTTATATATCTTATATAAGCAGGTTATATAGCCCTGCTTATAACCTCTCAGTCAATGTTAGAGAAGAATTATATTATCCTTTATCGAATGTGGACCACTCCACTCTGCTGAGCATATCAAGATTCCAGATGTTTGAACAAGTATAAGGATTATCTCAAGAAAATTACCTAAATTATCCATTGCTACAGATGAAATTCTGTGGTGCTATGTGGTGGGTGGGTTTTCTTGTTTTTGTTGTTGTTACAATCATTGTTGTTGATGATGTATTCCCCTTTAGGTGATGACAAATGTATTCTGAAGGGGAAATATAGTAGCATTTAGTAATTTTCTTTCATTCTATGAAAATTGGAGATAATCTTACAGACTCATGGGGTTTAATAAGGGCAAAGAACACTTGTCTGTTCTGAATATGGTCCAATTTTTAGTGACAGGATTGTTTTCTAGGGTCTACAGATACAATATGACAAGGATCAGGAAATGAGTGGTCCTGACCAGGTGTAGTTTTGGTAGACTTTGGGCCGCTAAAGTCAGATATGGAGCAGAGGAGAAAGTTAGACAGATATCTTCTTGTGGAAGTCTCTAAGGAACTGGCTGTTCTAGTGGAACTCAGCCTACTCCTGAGCTGGGTGAGTGTCTTAGTCAGGGTTTCTTTTCCTGCACAAACATCATGACCAAGAAGCAAGTTGGGGAGGAAAGGGCTTATTCAGATTACACTTCCACACTGCTGTTCATCACCAAAGAAAATCAGGACTGGAAATCAAGCAGGATAGGAAGCAGGAGCTGATGCAGAGATCATGGGGGAATGTTACTTACTGGCTTGTTTCTCCTGGCTCTCTGAACTTGTTTTCTTATAGAACCCAAGAGTACCAGCCCAGGGATGGCACCACCCACAATGTGCCCTTCTCCTTGATCAGTAATTGAGAAAATGCCTTACAGCTGGATCTCATGGAAGCATTTTCTCAACTGAAGCTCTTTTTTCTGTGATAACTCCAGCTTGTGTCAAGTAGACACAAAACTAGGCAGTGCAATTGACTCCTTGTCAACTTGACACACAAACACATAACTAAGCTTCAACCCTTACTTTCTTATTCATCCCCCAAATCTAAATAACCTTAAAAGTCCCACAGTCTTTGCAAATTCTTACATACTAAAATTTCAATCCCTTTAAAACATCTAATCTCTTTTAAAATTCAAAGTCTTTTTACAATTAAAACTCTCTTAACTGTGGGCTCCACTAAAATATGTTATTCCCTCAAGAGGGAAAAATATCAGGGCACAGTCACAATCAAAAGCAAAATCAAACTCCAACTCCAACCGCCCAATGTCTGGCATCCACTCATGATCTTTTGATTCTTCCAAAGGCTTGGATCACTTCTCCAGCTCTGCCCTTTGTAGCACACACCTTGTTTTCTAGGCTCCAGATGCCTATACTCCACTGATGCTGTTGTTCTTGGTGGTAATCTTGTGGTACTGGCATCTCCAAAACACTGCTATCTTCCACTGTAACTAGGCTTTCACCAATAGCCTCTCATAGGCTATCTTCATGGTGTCAAACCTCAACTCCTTTGCATGACCCTTTAAATCCTGGACATCAATTGCAACTGAGGCTGAGCGTTTACCAATGGCCTTGCATGACCTCTCACTGTGCAGAGCATCACCTGCTTTTCATGACCCCTTCATGCCTTCAAAACCAGTACCACCTGGGTGACTCTTACACATTACCAAGTCCTACTGCAGCATAAGGTACAACCTTGGCTATCTCTGGAACACAACTTCTTTGTGCTCTCAGAAACACCTCCTAGAAGATTTCACCTCAATGATGCTTGTCTCTTCTTAATCACCACTAATTTTTTAGCTCCAGCTAACCAGCATCAATGATTCCAGTAATGCAAAGGTTTCACTTTAGTAGTTCTGGTATCTTGTTAATCACAGATGATTCTTCAGCCCTAGCTAACCAAAACCACAGAATCTTTACAATCAAAATATCAACAGCAGTGATAAGAATTTTTATTCTTCCCTCTGAAATTTCACAAGCCAGCCTTCCATCTTCTGCACTTTTTTCAACATTATCTTCCAAGCTCCTATAGGACATCTCACAGAGCTGTTAATGTCCCAATGGCTCTTCTAGCTCAAAGTTCCAGAGTCCGTTTACAGTCCTCCCTAAAACATGGTTAAGTTGTCACAGGAATACCCTACTATGCTGGTACCAATTTGTCTTAGTCGGTGTTTCTATTGCTGAACAAAACATCACTGCCAAGAAGCAAGTTGGGGAGGAAAGGTGTAGAGAGCCATGCTCGAGCTAGCTCAATTGCCATTACAAGATGGCGCCGGCATCCGGTGTCTTCTCCCTGTAACAAGTAGTCTGCACATGTGCTAAGGGCCAGAGCGCGCCAAGTCACAGCCTATCCCGGGGCATCACATGAGGTAATGAGCAAACAGCCAATCAGAAGTGAACACGCCGCTCCAGGGTATATATAAGCAGTGCCTTTTTGGGGTTTGGGGTCTTCCTCTTAAAGATGCAATAAACGCTTGTTGCAGAAGGATCCTGGTGTCCGCGTGTGTTCTTGCTGGCGAGACGATTGCGCAGATTACAGAAAGGGCTTATTCAGATTACACGTCCACATTGCTGTTCATCACCAAAGAAAGTCAGGACTGGAACTCAGGCACAACAGGAAGCACGAACTGATGCAGAGACCATGGAGGGATGCTACTTACTGGCTTGCTTCCCCTGGCTTGCTCAGCTTGTTTTCTTATAGAACCCAAGAGTACCAGCTCAGGGATGGCACCATCCACAATGGACCCTTCCCCCCTTGATCACTAATTGAGAAAATGCCTTATAGCTGGATCTGTGAGTTCTGGAGTAGTGTAGTTGATTTTACCAAAAATCACATATCTTGACACATTTTTGTTACTTTTACTGTGTCATCAATATGTAAAATAGATTATTGTTGCATGAAAAAAATGCCACCTAAGAACTCATCATGAAAACAAACCAAAACAAACCAATCAAACAAACAAAAACCCAAAAAGGTTGTAGAAAAGGGACTGGGAACACTGTCAATCATTAATAGCTGAGGTGGGTTAAATAATAAGTCTCCTGCAACAGGCTCTTGGGGACCTGTAGTTATTGAAGCAGTTAAAGAGTAGCTCTTCCACATGACTCATCTGTACCTCTTCTTGTTACATACAAGTCACCATACCACATAGATACTTGCAAATTTATCACTGTACTATTGAAAATACCCTTGATATGGAACCAACACATATAGAAGTTCAGATTTAGTTTTTCTGGAGCTTCATGATGATGGTCAGTTTATCATACCATCTTAGAGGCTACTACTCATTACTTGTAAAACAGTAAAACAACAATAACAAAAAAACCCCAGAAAAACAAAACCCAATAAAACAAAAAAAGATGCTGCTGATGATAATGATGATATTGAGATTGTAGAACTAAAGGGTTTCCTGAGGCAAAGGAAGTGAAGCAGGCAAACATGGGATTAATTGAGTTTTACCTATGTGCTTCAAGGAAGGATATTCATTGATAACCTTTAAAGATAGCACAGTATGAAGTAAAAATCCATTAGGACGTTTTGAGATCACATAAGTACTTGAAAGAAAAAGCTGATTCCCAACCATAACTCATATATCCACCAAGTAGAATTTCCTTTTACTTCTGAAAAGCTCACAGGTATGAAATTAAACGTTGGTCCTGCACCAGTAGTACCAAATCAAGATATTCTTTTTGTTTGCTATTAAATTATCAAAGCTGACTACTAATAAACTAATAGTTATAAGGATTTAACTATCACATACTAGCATTCTTTTATGCTTTTCTTCATGAATTCCTTTCCTTCTTTTCCCAGATTTTCCTGAGAAGGCTTTTAAGGCCTGAGAAACTAAAGCCTGTCTAGCCAGCTATTAGTAATGTTAGAAGGGAACATTCTCATATGCTGTAACTACTGTTACTAGAAAAATTTCTCCTGCCAGTGTTGGTTGCATATTCTGTTATGTTCTGTGCTTTGATGTTCTTGAAAACTAATCTTAATAGAAGTCAGATACAGACATACTCTTGGTATACACATTTAATCCCAAACAATAAAGGTAAAGTTAGTTTGTAGAAGGAAGCACCCATGTTTGAAAGTGATGTCTATTTGAGTAGCAGATGAAGTGACAAATCAGAAAAAATTTGGCAGAGCGGGATATGGCCACACTCAAAGAGAGAGGAATGAGAACCTACTTAAGAAAGCAGGCTAGAGAGAGAGAGAGAGAGAGAGAGAGAGAGAGAGAGAGAGAGAGAGAAAGGAACAGTTTTACCAGAAGAGTTTTACAGAGACAAGATACAGACAGAAAACCAGAAAACAAGCTAGACACAGGTAAAGATTGTGTGAGCCAGGAAATAAGAAGGACACAAAGGGTTAGAACAGATTGCCAAAGTTCATATGACACCAAACAGAACAATTAGCAGAAAAGCTGAAAAGTAGTCAGAGTCAATCAGTCAGCTTGAGGAGTGGTTTGACACAGAACAGCTGAGTTGAATCAGCCAAAGAGAGATCAGAAATAAGAAGAAAAACTGAGCTTATTCAACAGTAAGTCTCAGAGGGTGAAAACAGAGGCCAGAAGCTTCCGGGACTAGGCCTAGTTTTGCAGACAGAGGCAATAAGCCTTTAAAATGACAATAACTACAGGAAAATATAAGTTACTTTAATAATGATTTCACAATCCTCACTACTAGGGACATAAGATGCCCTTAGACTCTTGTTTGGCTTGTCTGCAGTGTTGGCTACTGTGAGACAGTATTAAACAAACTAATGTTTCAAGCTTTTCTTTAAAGAAGGATTTTATTGTTTGTATGAACTATATCCTGTTTGGCTTATTTGACCATTTCTTCCTCTCTGCAACTGTTTTCCTTTAACATGGGCAAGTAAGCTGCTTCAGTATCTGAAAACATGCCAACACATAGTGGCAGACAGTAATAAGGCAAAGAACTCATATGTAAGGCTGTTTAGGAAGTACTGTAGAAACTCTATTTCTATAAATTTCACATTTGAAAGATGTTTTTGTAAGTCATCTCTACATTTTTGTAATATTCTATAATTGAAATTATTAAATGTTAAGTAAATGGGATAAAATTTATATGTACAGATGATTTGCATAATAAATATTTTAATAAGACAGGCACTGGACTGTTGGTTCACACTGCAATAAAATAGAGTTCCCCCTTCAATATATTCAAATTTTTGATCAAATGAAGGGTGGTGCACTCGATCTTTGATTTCCATAAATCTCACATTAGCTGAAGTAGAGTCCTGTGGGAAAGAAGGACACCAAATCTGTGCCTTCTCGGCAATAGTAAAGTAGAAAGGAGATGATGCCTGTCTATGACATGGGAGGAAAGATATGTTTTGCCAGAAATAATTTAATTTGGAGGCAAGATGAAATCTTCCAAGATGTCTCAGCCATGAGGATTTCAGGACAACTAGCCCACAGAACATTCCTGGAAATATAGCCTCTTCTCCAACTCATATCTGAGAAATTAGAAACATTGATTCTCTAGTGAAGATATGGACAAAATGGTTAAAGTCACTCATTGGGTTACCCAGCAACTCTCCAGACATATATTCAAACACCTTTAAATATTTTTATAACCAAAGATGAGAAATGGCTAGTGTCAAACATATCAGTGAGAAACTGTGCCAAGTAATCCCATAGGTAGGCCCACACAAGCTACTAGACACCGCTGCTAGACAATGGGCGAGAGAGAGTCAAGGAGGAACTAGACTTCAGCAGGACTTCATGAGCTGGTGGCAATTCAAACATCTAGAGTCTGACACTAAACAGTTTATTGTCAGCAAATTTTAGCACTGTGCAATTTGAGGGAAAAAATTCTGTTTTAGTAAAATCACCTGTGCACAAGGAGCCAAAGTAACATCATAATTCAAAGTATTTGTCACATGTCAATTCTCCAAGGATATAGCTTCTGGAGATAGGCTACATATATTATTCTAAGAGCCTAAGGCAGAATCTACTGTGGTATCTGTAATACAGATACTGTAGCATTCAAGTAGGCAACCTCCAAACCTAGTTGTTCAACCTTGAAGGAGCCTTAGGCCGTACTTAAAACTCAAAGGTCACATAAACTTTTAAGTCCTGTTTGAAATGGCCTGGCTCTATAGATATCATAAACCACCAGACTAATAAGCACTTGCATCCCTAAAAGGGGTAGAAAAATATGTTATATGTCTCTTCCCCTAAAGAGACAACCTTTTGTGTTTAAAATGACTGCCTTTCTAGTACTTAATCTGTGAGTGGAAAGACATTTGTGCTCCCACAAGAAGATGGATGTATTTCAAAGAGGAGAGATGCCCAATAATGACACAAATGTTCAGACTTGGAAGAAAAACATGGAGAAGGGGTAACAAGGAAGTGAGAAAAGAGACAAGAAGACAAAGAAGACAGATTGAATGAGAAAAGGGGGGGGGGTGCAGCAACCTTGTAATCATAAGCAAATAATATATGAGGATATCAGCTCCAGCTTTTCCTTTCCAGTGCTTCCAAGTAAAACTAACAGTCATAAGGAAAATGACTGATTAGCCAGTGGAGAAAAGACTAGGTATCCTGTCCATTTTAGGGTGAGTCAAAGTAGCTAGAGTGTCCTTTGGAGAAATAATGGGAGAAATGCAACAGAAAATTTTAATCCAAAGTGGGAGTGATAAGTTAGTAGGAGGCTTAAACTTAAAACCTAGGTCTTACAAGTCTTGTGCCATAGTTAGAGGTTATCTTTCCTGCAAAGGATAACAGCTTCACCTGAAGCACCCAGCAGCACAGGCTGCTTACTCACTGAGGAAAGAAACAGTTATCTCTAAGGCCCCTCTTTCTTAGTGAGCGGTTTCCACAACTACAAAGAGATACCATGCCCAAGGCCACTCTTATAAAGGACACCATTTAATTGAGGCTGGCTTACAGGTTCTGAAGTTCAGGCACTTATCATCATGGAGGCATTTAGACTGACATGGGCCTGGAGGAAGTAAGAGTTTACCTCTTCATTCAAAGGAAGCCAGGAGCAGACTGTCTTCAAAGAGCTAAGAGGAAATTCTCAAAGATCACTCCCTCAATAACACACTTACTCTAACAAGGCCTTACCTCCTAATACTAACACTAATTGTGACAAGCATATTCAAACTACCATACCCTCTTAAGATAAGGTTTTATTTATTGTATTGTATGTATAAATGCAGTATATATTGCATATATGTGAGTTTGCATGGATTGAGGCTGGAAGAGCATGTCAGGGTTTTATTTGTTATTTCCATCTTCTTCCCTTAAGACATGGACTCTCACTAAACTTAAGAGTGATGCTGTAAACCAGTAAGCTCATCCTGCTTCTACTCTCTATACTCCTGAGGTTACAAATTCGCATGTGACCATACATATTTTTATGTAGATTCTGGGGATTTGAACATAGTTCCTCAGGCTTATCACAACAAGCACACTTCCCCACTGAGCCATATTTCCAGACACAGTAGGAGCTATCCAACTCAATCCTGTCAGTTTTGTGGAAATTTATTAAGCCTGAATTGTCATTTTCTCATATATTAATTTTTGATTCTGCAAACTTGCCAGTAAATATATCTTCAAACAAAAAAGTAGAGATTTGCCCAGGGCTTAGGAGCTGTTTCTAACACTGTTTATCCAGATAGAAGTTCTGGGAATTACACCTGACACTAACAAAGATTCTTCATTTATTGGTGGGTTGGGCCACATGGAGAAGTCTTCTGATAAACAGCTATGGAAACAGAAGAGGCCAAAATATTATGAGAAAAATGATGAGTCTTAGCCATGAAGATGCTTCTCATTCTGAACTTTGACGTGAGATTTATTATGACATTATTTTATTGGCCATCAAGCAGGAAAGACATGTCACTCTTAACTATCCAATTGATGCTTGGCATCATTGTCTAGAAAGGGATATTCTGAAACAAACAAACAAACAAACAAACAAACAAAAACCCCAAGCAAACAAAGAACAACAACAGAACTCCAGGCTAGGGTGAGAGCAACAGTGCAAAGCCTAGTAAAAGTAGCTTTTAGGTACATGTCTTTCATTACAGCTCTCTGTACACAGCAGAGGAGCATCTTTGTGTAGTAGGAGTCAATTAAATGAGAGATTCACAAATGAATACTGTGCAAAGAACAATAAATATGCCATTTATGGATGTTTTATTGTACCTTTTCCCCCCAAGGTCCAGGAAACACCAGTAAATAGGGGTTGAAACATTCTGAGAGCCAGAGATCCAGGAAGAACAGAGTAATACATATTCTTCTGGATATGAGAGAGTCATCGATCTCATGAAATCACAGCAACTGTACTTGGCTGTAGCAAATCAAGCCAGTCAACCTACATCGTGGATAGTGGAGGGGCAGATGGCGCTTCACCTCTACCTGAGGATCTATTGAATTCAATGGCTGCTAATTGAAAGAGAGACCTTTTTTTTTCTTCTAGTGCATTGTCCCTCATAGGTTAATCATATTTTACAGAATGACCTCATACTCATGTGTCTACAGGAAAGACTAATTGGGTTCAGTGAGTCACAAAAACAAACACACAAACAAAAACAATCTAATTTGAAGAGTGGCATGCTGTATGGTATTTGAAGAAGAGTAGAAGGGGTAGCAAGTATGGTCACAATTATCAATCAATCAAAAATATTATATTGAAAATTTCATTTTAACAGCTCATTCAAACTGCACTATAATATAATGTCTAGATATACAAGCTACATTTAGTGCACTCTTCATATAATGGTTCTTTATGCATATCGGTTTCTCCAAACTAAGGAGACATCAAGAATGTTAGTACAGGAAATATTTACATGTGTCTTTGAGACATTTTCCAAGTACTTTTGGAGGTCAAGTGAGGAAATTCTATGGAAAAGGCACACTACATGTGTGTATGTAGCATGATCAAAAACACCAGGTACTAGAACCGAGCTAAAAGCAAAGGGGGTATTTTGTATATTATGTCAGCAGGTTCTCATTGATCAGATGAGCTTTTACTGTTGCAGATCCTCACTTTGGTGCATGGGACTTCAGCTTCCTCTACCTTAGTGTAGGTTTACACCTATGATTTTTTATAATACCTCAGGGCTCCTGGCTTCTAACTAAGGTCGATGTTTCCAGTTTCTGAAGTCACAGAACACCCACTATACTGTTGTGTAACCCCTGAACCTGTAAAACTACAGAATAAGCATCCTTTCCTAACTATACATGCACAGAATTGATCCTGCTCTTATGGAACACACAGGCAAATACATTCTCACATACTTAAGAACACATTGAGATACAACTTTGAGAAGAAAATGAAATTATTGGTGGGGGCAAGAAAAAGCCATGATGTGATCTTATGAGACAAGAAACCTCTGAATTTATTGTTGATTTTTTTTGATGTTTCTCATGTACTCCTGGGCATACAGTAGGTCATTTCCTCTGTGAGACTTTCTTGGATAGAGCCAAATCTTTCATTTGCAAGTGGTTACCAATAGAAGATGGTGTGTGTGTTAAGGATGGGGCATGTTTTCACCACTTCTGTTCTCACCACTAGGACCTTAACTGGTAGAGACCTATCCAGGCTCAGTGCATGCTGTCTCAGTCTCTGTACATTCACATATGTGTTGGTCTTTTTGTGTTTACAAGACCTGCTTCCTTGATGTCTTCCATCCCCTCTGGCTCTTACACTCTTTAGACCTCCTTTGCCCCATAGTTTCATGAATTTGGTAAGGGTTGATTTATGTCTCTCATTCTCTGCTTATTTTTTCTCTGACTGGGTGTTTGTGTTTGTTCTGATCTATTGTAAAAGGAAGTTTATCTGATGATGAATGAGAAAGGCACTGATTTGTAAGTGTAGCACAATGTCATTAGAAGTCATATTATAGCTATATTCATTAAGTAGAATTAGTACAGTAAAATATTTGCTATGTCTATATAAGATAGTAGCCTAATATTCAGAATGTATACTTGTCTCAAATGGTAAATACAGAATATTGAATAGATATTACTCTTATATCTTCCATTATGGCTGAATTAACTCTCCAACCATGAATGTACATTTATCAATAGAAAAAATACAAATGGCTAAGAAATATTTTGTAAATATTCTACAACCTTAATTTATCATACAAACACTAAGAGAATTAAAACTAAGAGAATATTCTATTTGACATCAGTCAGAATAGTCAACATGACTTCAGTAAACAATAATAAACACTGGTGAGAATATGGATAGAGAGGAAGCCTCGGACAGTGCACTGGGATGGACCAACCCCATGAACATCCAAACTGAAGCTCCAGAAAAACTAAATCTGAACTTCTATATGTGCTAATTCTAACTTGTGGATATTTTGAATAATGTAGTGATAAATGTGCAAGTGTTCATGTAGTGTGATGACTTAAAGATATTCATATACATAATCAGAAGAGATACAGGGAATCATATGGAAGAGTCACTCAGTAGTACTTCAATCACTACATGTCCCCAAGAGTTCTTCATATGAAACTTATTACTTAAGCCACTTTAGCCATTAATAACTGACAATGGTACCAGTTTCTTTCTCCACAAAGATTTTTATTTTTTATCTCTTGAGTTCCCAGTTGACATTTTTTTTCCTACAAAGGTAATTTCTTTCACATATTGATGACACTTGAAAAGGTCACAAACAGGGCTTAAGTTGTGTGATTTTTTTTTTTCAAAATCAACTGCTGTACTCCAGAACCAACTTAGCTCAGGAGTAGGCTGAGTTTCAGACAGTTCTTCATCAGATGCAACATGCACAGGTCTGCCTAGGTTTCTCCTCTTCTCTCTATCTGGCATTCTCAGCACAATGACTTCAGACCACACCTGGTCCAGACCCTCATCTCCCAATCCTTCCCATGTATCTCACTAGAAAACCATCCTATCAATAAGCATATTCAGAACAGTCAACCTTTTCTTACCTACATTAAAGACCATGAGTCCTGTGAGATTGTCTCTGATTTTCACAGAATGAGACAAATTTACCAAATACTAGGATAATCTCTCTTCAAAATATATCTATCATCACTTAAGGGGGAAGCAATATCAACAACAAAAACAAATCAACAACACAACCCACCCACCTGATAATACCACAGAATTTCACATCGTCTATAGTAAAGGACAATTAAGGTAATTTTTCTGAGATAATCCCTACACCTGTTCATAATGAAACAACTGCAATATTGATGTGAATAGCATCATAGACTGGTTTACATAATAAAGGTTACAGTCAGTGCCCCTCTCTGTTTTTTTCCTCATCCAAATTCTCTTCAAATTTCTACTAGCTACAATTAAATGTTGAGGGATTATTTGAGCTCAGAGATGAAAAGGCAGCAATTTGCTTTAGTTTAATACTTTCTAATTTGAAATGATACCTCATGCAATTGAAAAAAAAAGTATAGGAATTTGGAATAAAACATTTATATCAAATGAAGAGTCATTCAAGCACAGTATCTTCCAACCACTTTCTTTACTTGTTAGCTTTTTGAGACAAGGTTTCTCCATGGAATGGTCCCAGTTGTTTTGGACATGGTTTTATAGACCAATCTGATCTTAAACTTAGACATCTACATCCATCTGCCTCTTTCTCCACCTTTGAGTGTTAGGATTAAAATGTGAGATACCACACCTGGCTATATGCTAATCAATTATTGTGAAGAAAGAAAGAAAGAAAGAAAGAAAGAAAGAAAGAAAGAAAGAAAGAAAGAAAGGAAGGAAGGAAGGAAGGAAGAGGGACAAATGAGGTAGGGGAGAGAAGAAGGGAGGGAGGGAGGGACGGAGGGAAAAAGGAAAGAAGAACAGAAGGAAAAAAGGAAGGAAAGAAGGAAAAAAGAAAGAATAAAAAAAGAAAAGGAAAGAAACAAAATTATGCTCATGAGTTCTAGAATGAAGCTGTCCTTAAGGTTCAAGTCCAGACTCCTAACATAGGGGACTTGGGTAGAAGAATGGCAAGTAAAGCTACGAGGCCAAGTCCAAAATGAGTGAAAGAACAAAGTAAACACTGATAGGAGCTGTAAGAGAATGATGGACTGTGATACAGTGATAATAAGCGTGACCCTGTGTAATATAGAGCATAATCATCCTCAACTAGTCAGACTGGTTAGTATTGAAGCGTTGGCTATACACATAGAAAATTAAATTCTCCAATGTTGAAAATCATTAAGAAAAACCAATGCCTTGGAGATTTGAAGGTATATCAGACCATCTTGTTTATGTTTATAGCCAATTAATAGTCCAAGTAACTGATCAAAAGTAATTCTGAGGGGAGGCAATAGTGAACAAAAGGTAATTCAATGTTCTAAAATTAATTAATTAGTTAAGGTGCATACAAGAGGATATTCTCTGTGAAGTACATCATTCTGTGATTCATGTGAGAACTATGTGTTCTAGGGTTAACTAGCTCAGCACTTACCTGAACTCTCTTCTGCCACTTTTCTTTCCCTAACACAGAAGGAATAGAAAAAAAAGAATATTCAGTCTTCCAGTTCTATGATATCACAGTTTCTCTAATTTGAATCAGATCTAGAGAATTCTGGAAAGCCTATCTGGGCACAAATAAGCTGTGAGTCTTGTTTGTCTCATTTACTATGTATTCTATCTTGGTGTCATAATCACCTGCAAAAATGAAGAGAAAGCCATCTAAAGGGTATACACAGGTATATAACATCTTATATGGAGTTTCTCACTTATTAGCAGAAATACTGTCCATCTTTATGTTCAATAAGAGAAATAATATTGACACAAATATACATGTTTGTATAGAAGCAAATCCTCCTAGGATTACAACTCAAAAGGACAGAGTCACAGTTATATCAAACTAGAATTCCATTTATAATATCTGAAATTTCACTGTGTTACTTTAACATTTTTGTACAAATTTCATGTCGTATGATTTAGACCTGAATCCTTGACAACTTCCTCCCTACTGCATCCTGCTAGGCTAAAGTCCCAAAGAAGAGTCAGGGATGCATGGCATCCTGCTGTGGCAGGTCCAGTCAACAGTGAGGATCTGAAAGGTGCCTTTGTTCTACCTTCCATTTAAAGACTCTGGCCTTCCTTCCTCCAGGACAAACTTGGGAGCAACTCTAGAGTCTCCTCCAAGATGCTGGTGGTCCTGCTCACAGCAGCCTTGCTGGTCCTGAGCTCAGCTCAGAGCCAAGATGAAGGTATGAAGTAGAGAAGAGAATGGTGCAGTGATATGGGACTAGAGTAACACATCTCAGGACTGGGAGAAATGAAAGAAGATGAAAACAGGACCGAGGCAAAGAATTATGAGAATAGTAGAACATTTGTTATCCGTTTACTTCTAGAGCTTAAACTATAATTATAGTATAAATTAAAAATATTCTTGCAACAAAATAACATGAGTGCATTTTTAAAAAGACATTTTAGGTGGTAGATGATGCATGAAAATATATTATAGTTGACAGAGGGAAACTCAGTCCTTATGGTATTATGAAATGCCGATAGTAGGTGGTGCTTGCCTTGTGTACAGAGGATAGAGAAAACAAAAGAACGTTTAAAAACATATCAGGAATGTTTTTAAGAAATGGAAAAAGTTAACAAATTTAAAACTTTGTGCAACATGAGCTATAAATATCAGGGAATAACGTTTTCTTTTTGTTTTTTCAAGACTGGGTTTCTCTGTATAGCCTTGGCTGTCCTGGACCTCACTCTGTAGACCAGGCTGCCCTCAAAATCAGAAATCTGCCTGCCTCTGCCTCTCAAGTGCTGGGATTAAAGGCGTGCGCCACCACCACCTGGCAATTTTTTCTAAATATAACTTTAATATATACTTATTTTTTGTGTATGCATAAAAGTATGCATGTCTCTGTGTATGTGTGTGTCTGTCCATGTGTCTGAATTTTTTTTTTTATATGCTTAAGTGAATCCTGATAGAGGACAACTTATTGGATTTCTCCTTCTACAATACAGATTCAGGAACTTAATATAAGTCATTAGGCAAGTGGCTTTTGCCACTGAGCTATTTTGCTAGACCTAATTTCTCTGTCTTTTTTTAATGACAGCTATGCAATATTTATTGTGTTGTATATTATATTGAAAGCAATATTTTTTCTTATTTCAATGAATGAAATACCTTGGACTACAACATTTAAGAATTAGTATCATAAAGTAAAACATTGAGAATAGAATCATGTATCTATGAAATTGTAGGAATGTTAATGAAGAGTATCAGTAAAGTTTGCTACATACAAGCAGGAACTAAATAGTCATTTCTACTGAGTGTAGACACCATCCTGGTAGTATTCTCAGCATCTAGAAAATGTCATAAGTAACTTTCAACTTCTTTGTGCTTATTTTCTAGAGGTCACCTATGAAGACACATCTTCTCAGCTCTTAGGTAAAGACAGATCCATTCTTTATTGACCTATGTACCTTTTACATCTGGAACTATTCAACTCTGTAATATCTCTATCCTTTTCTTATTTTATCAAATAATGACCATCAGCTTCCTCAGAGATAAATAGACAATCTTCTCAACATTGACTTTACAGCAGGGCCACACACTGGAAGCTAGGCTTTGATATCAAAAGGGACAGTTTGTCTCTTCCACAGCTTGAAGCAATGTATTACGTATGATGCACATACAGGGTGTTCCCATTCAAAATCCTCTCTGATACCATGGTTTTCCTAAAGAATTCATCCTTCCCTAGGGATCTCAATTAGAATGCAATGATTGTACACAAAATATGTAACTACACAGAGCCTGTGCTCCCCACAATTTTAAGTTTATTTTTTGTACTCAGCTCTGTATCCACAGCTGACTAGTTCTTAAACTATTTGGCATGAAAATAGAATGGAAAATTTTCTTACATTTCCTTCTTGCTTTACACATGCTTACAGGATCTTGAGTATCAAGTTATATTTAAGAATGATAAAACTTTGCTATCACAATTTTGCTACTCTACCAAGTTCTAACTAGTAATATTTATAGAATATTTTCCCTTTCCTCACTTCTGTCTGGGAATTGTAAGTTACATAAAATCACTTTTTTTTTGCACTAAATTAAAGGACAAATACTCATTCCAAGTGTTGAGATACAAGAAAAATACATATGATAAATACACAAATTAAGCTTCATTATGTATCAATGATATGAAGCTGAGAGTCAGGGGCAGTGATCCTGGGAGAAAGAGAAGGTATAAATTCATCTATTTTGATCTATATTTAAATAGATATAGAGCAGGAGAGCCAAGGACATGGTCATCATCATCCGAAACCACCTCCTGGAGGATTCCCCCCAAGACCTCCCGGTTCTGATGAAAATGAAGATGGTGTTGATGATGACGATGATAATGATGGCAGTGGGGAAGATGAAAATAGACCAGAGAGACCGCCACAGCACGGAGGCAATCACCACCACCCTCAGCATCCACGTCCTCCTCACCCAGGACACCACCATGGTCCACCCCCACAGGGAGGCCCTCAGAGACCCCCTCAGCCTGGAGCCCCACAAGGCCCACC